>JAJIBD010034660.1:0-14700 GCA_021461705.1 Cryptotis parvus
ATGCGGGTTAATTTTGATAGACCGAATAGTAGTTAGCTAATGATGTGACGTGAGATGATTATCTGTACTATGTTTTTTTTGGAGGAAGCACACCCAGCAGTGTTCAGGGCTCACCTGTAGCTCTGCACTCTGGGATTACTCCTGCTCGGGGGCCATCTGGGGTTCTGGGGAACAAACCTGGGTCAGCAGCATACTCGGCAAACACTACCCACTATAGCTTCGGCCTCAAGCATAAACTCTTTTGAGATATCTCCCTCTGAGCCCTAGGGCTTTGTTTTTTGGCTGAGAGGGGGAGGTGTTTTAGTCCCAGCTGTGGTGCTCAAGGGCCCTGTGGTATAAGGGACTGACCTGGGGTCAGCTCCACAGGTGGCAAGTGCCTTATAAGAACTGCACAATCTCTCCACAAGCCCCTGCCCATATTTTATTTCATACCACCAATCACCAGTTAGTGAATGTAACTGGATAAAGAAAAGTCTTATTTACAGTAACAAGAAAACCTTACACAAGTAAGACTAAATTAAATCTAAGAGAAAATGTGCAAGATTTATAGAAAGAAAAGAAATAAACATTTACTTAAGGATGTAAAAGAAGCCCTGAGCTGGAGTGATAGTCCAGCAGGTAGGGCGTCTGCCTTGCATGTGGCCGGCCCGGGTTCGATCCCTGCATCCTGAGCATAGCCAGAAGTAATTTCTGAGTGCAGAGCCAGGAATAACCCCTCAACATCGCTAGGTATGACCCAAAAAAGAAATAAAAAGAAGCCCTAAACAAATAGGAAGACAAAGGCTTTTCCTGGACGAGGAGATTTAATACTGTAAAGATGTCAACTCTCCCTAAATGAATCTATAAATCGACTACAATTCCAATTATTTTTCACTTTTTTTTTTTTTTTTTTTTTTTTTTGGGTCATACCCAGCAATGCTCAGGGGTTACTCCTGGCTCTGCACTCAGGAGTTACATCTGGCAGTGCTCGGGGAACCATATGGGATGCCAAGGATCGAATCCAGGTCAGCTGTGTTGCAAGGCAAACGCCCTCCCTGCTGTGCTATCACTCTGGCCTCCACAATTCCTATCAAAAACAAAACAATGTTCTTTTTATGGTGCTTGATAAGCCAATTCTAAAGTTTACAGATGGTAAATGACCACAAAACAAGTCAAAATATTCTTGAAAAGAATAATGGCTGTATTTGTGTGCATTTGGCAAACCAGCAGCCAAGTCACCTTTGTACTAGACCTTGCTACTTGTGATGCTCCTATCTTCCACTTGCGGAGACAGAATGTCAGTGGGAAGCCACCTCCTATGGTTGAGCTAGGTCTGACCACAATTTTGCAACGGGTTCTGACATGTGACATAGTCCTAGCCAGTGAGAGCCTCACACCTTTCACTGAAGGGACGAGATAGTACAGCAGGTAGGGCACTTGCCTTGCATGTGGCCAGCCGGTGTTCAATCCCTGGCATTCCATCTGGTTTCCCCTGAACACTGCCACAAGTAATTCCTGACTGCAGAGCCAGCAGTAAGCCTCGAGCATTGCCAGGTGTGGAATAAGCACATAAGTACCTCTCATTGAAGGCACGGACATATAAGCAATCAAAGTTCAGTTGCTGGAAGTTCAACCTACATCTTTCAGGCTAAAACTAGGGAAAGAGGTGTCTTTCTTGCTTTTATGAACCTGTTGGGGTTTGCCCAAGGCTGTCACTGGTTAAGAGTGTCCGCCAGGAAACTAGGTTCACATCTGAAGACCTCATCTGGGTCCCTGAATACATTTTCACTGCTTGAAAATATATCTGCCAGGCGCTGGATGATAGTATAGAGGGCAGGGCATTGGCTACCTGGAGAGTGATTCCCCCGGGCCGCTCACCCCACGTGAGACCCCGAGCTCTGCCAGGGGTAAGCCCTGAGCACAGAGCCAGGAGTAAGGGCTGAGAGTAAAAAAAAAAAAGAAAAGAAAAGGAAACAGAAGAAGACTGCCTTTAGATATGCTAGATTCAGAGTGAACAAATTTTCTATTTTGACCTGTGTATCTTGTCACCTGAAACTGTAAAAATTTCAACATGATTTTCAGAAGTTACAATGATTAAGGGCTGGAGAGACAGTATAGTGGGTTGGGCATTTGCCTTGCATGTGGGTACCCTAGGTTTGAAACCCTGCATCCCACACAGTTTTCCAAGTGCTTCTAGGATTAATTATTGAGTGCAGAGCCAGGAATAAGCTCTGAACATAGCCAGATGTGGCCCCAAGCACAACAAAACAAATATAACAATTAAAACTCTGGTTTGGGGCCGGAGTGATAGCACACTGGGTAGGGTGTTTGCCCTGCATGCGATTCGATACCCGACATCCCATATGGTCCCCAAGCACTGCCAGGAGTAATTCCTAAGTGAAAGGAGTATGGGGCCGGAGTGATGGTCCAGCAGGTAGGGCGTTTGCCTTGCACGCAGCCAACCCGGGTTCGATCCCTGGCATCCCATATAGTCCCCTGAGCACTGCCAGGAGTAATTCCTGAGTGCAGAGCCAGGAGTAACCTCTGAGCATTGCCAGGTGTGACCAAAAAAAAAAAAAAAAAAAAAAAAAAGAAAGAAAGGAGTAACCCCTAAGCATTGCCAGTTGTGACCCCCACCCCAAAAAAAAAAAAAACCAAACAACAACAAACCTCTGATTTGGGGACAGAAAGAGCCTAAAAACAAACATATGGATGAGGGAATTAAATATTTAATAAATACATACTGAGGGGCTGGAATGCAGGTAGGGCATTTGTCTGGGTTAAACCTCCAGCATCCCAGATGGTCCCCAGTGACTGCCAGGAGAGATCTGAGTGCAGAGCCAGGAACAAGCCCTGAGCACTGGCAGGTGTGCACTCTCCCCAACAACCTCCCCCAAAAAAAAATGAAAACATACCAAAGCACTCGGAAAGAAAGGGCTATTCAATAAATGCAGTGGGAAAATCAACTGTCTGGATGAAAATTAGAGCATTCTGACTTGGAGAGATAATACAGCAGGTAGGGCTCTTGCCTTGCCCAGGGCCAACCCAGGTTCTATCCCCTAAACCCAGTATGGTCTCTTGAGCTGACCAGAACTCATCCCTGAGTACAGAGTCAGGGGTAAACCCTGGTACCACTAGGTATACCCCAAAAAGAAAACAGCAGCAAAATGAGAACATCCCGGGCTAGAGAGACAGCGCAGCAGTTAAGGCACTTAACTCACGAGGCTGCAGCTGTGCCACTGGCGACTCCACCACCACCAGGTGTGGGCCTGAACACCACGGGAGTGGCCCCCAAACCAAGCCGCCCCATAAACCTCTCTCTTCACATCACATACAAGGAGATTCCAGACGGATTGCAAAGAACTAAAACACAAATATGTTAGGGCCAGGGAGGTGCTCAACATGCCCAGCACGGGCTATACACACAGCGGCCCTGGGGCTGAGCCTCTCCACAAGGTCCTCGGGCATACCTGGGAGCCATTCCTGAACGCCACCGGGGATGGTCTCCAAACAAAACAAAAGAAACAAAAATAAATAATATTCTTCCAATTTATTATTTTATTTTATTATTATTATTATTTTTTGCTTTTTTGGGTCACACCCGGCAATGCTCAGGGGTTACTCCTGGCTCTGCACTCAGGAATTACTCCTGGCGGTGCTTGGGGACCATATGGGACGCAGGGGATCAAACCCGGGCTGGCACAGGCCGGCAGCGTGCAAGGCAAACGCCCTACCTGCTGGGCTATCGCTCCGGCCCCAATATTCTTCCAATTTAAAGGCAGAAGCAGAGTATTCTAAAACAGACACAACCCAGACACCACCAACAGAAATATGTGGCAATCAAACACATGAAGACGATTTATATGAAACACACCATAGGTAGTTTAGTGGCAGAGCAAATGCCCTTGACGCCTGGCACAAGTGTGCATGAACACACACCCCCCCCCCGCAAAAGAAAAAGGGCGCTGGAGACACAGCACAGAGGGTAAGGTGCTCGCCCTGAACAGGCCCCCTGGGTTTGACGCCTGGCACCACACAGTCGGTCTGGCTGTGGCGCTCTTAGGAGGTCACATACCACATTCTGGTGCTTGACCCTCTGGCTCAGGTGCGCCCTGAGACCTGCTCCCTCAGTTGTGGTGCTTGCAAACTGCTTCTCAGGGGTCACACTCTTTAGGTGTGGTGCTTGAACCTTCTGGTGCTTGGCAGGTGTGGGGCTTTGGTAAACCTGGTTACAGTACAGTCAAAAATAAGAAATCTGGGGCCGGACGATAGTGTAGGGCGTTTGCCTTGCACGCGGCCAACCGGGGTTCGATCCCCGGCATCCCACATGGTCCCCTGAGCACCGCCAGGAGTAATTCCTGAGTGAAGAGCCAGGAGTAACCCCTGAGCATGGCCGGGTGTGACCCAAAAAAGAAAATAAAAATAAGAAATCTCTTGTAGCTTCAGGAATCACAGAGAGAAGAGCTGTCAGGATTAGCCTTAGCATATGTGGCAGTACCAAGGATTGAACTTATGATCACATGCTTTCAAGGTGGGCTTCCTGAGCATGTACTTCATCACTGGGCTACATCCTGTCGCCACCTTGTAATTTTATTTTTTTTGGCCACAATTGGTGGTGCTCGGGACTTACCCCCTGACAGGGCTTCGGGCATGATATAGGGTGCTGGGGACTGAACCCAGGGGTCCTATGCAGGGCAAGCACCCTATATACTGTACTATCACTATGCTCCCTTACTTCCATTTTAATTGAAGTAACACTGCCACTGTTCCAGAGTCAGGGTTGCTGTCTCGCTTTGCCAAGGCATCGAAAATCAGATGGGGGCTCGGAGCGATAGCACAGCAGGTAGGGCGTTTGCCTTGCACATGGCCGGCCTCTGCCAGCATCCCATATGGTCCCCTGAGCACCGCCAGGAGTAATTCCTGAGTGCAGAGCCAGGAGAAACCCCCTGAACATCGCGGGTGTGGCTCAAAAAAAGCAAAAAAAAAAAAAAATCAGATGGGCTGGACATGTAATGCGATTTGGAGACGCACCGCTGGACTAGAGCCCTTACCGACTGGATCCCACGGGATGTCAAAAGATCACATGGCCGCCCACCTACAAGATGGTCAGACTTCTTCGTCAAGACCCTGAACGAACGGTTTGAGGCTCTTTGTATTCCTGAGGCAAGCACATGCCATTGGGCTACACTGGCACGTGATAGGGTCAAATGGAAATGCCAATGGCGCCCGCTCGAGCAAATCCATGAATAACGGGATTCAAGTGATCAAGTGAATTTACATAACACCTCCTCACTTCTCCCTTCCCTTCTGATGCCCCTTGATTGGTTTTGTAGTCCAAAGTTATTGCTTTATTTTGCTCATCTTAAGGGGCTGGAGAGAGATTAGAGGAGCTAAGGCTCTGCCCTGCATGCTGTTAACCCTGGTTTGATCCCCAGCGCCACGTCTGGTTCATGGAGCAGGAATGGCCGCTCCTGAGCACGGGGCAAGGAACAGCCCTGTGGCCCCAAGTCTCCTCTCCTTTAACTGAAGAGTATAATCAAGAGAATTAGAAACTCCTGGGGTTACACCTATACAAACTCTAAATTCTTTTTCAGATTTCTGTGACTTAAGAATTTCTAGGGCCAGGGATGCAGTTCAAAGGGTCAGAGCATAAATCTTGCATTCAGGAAGCTCTAAGTACTGAAGGATCCCCCTGTCCAAGGAACAGCTGGGTGTGACCCTTGGGGCCCGGGGCTCTGCCTGGGTGACCCTGATGTCTCCTAGCGTCACCGGTCCCAGCAGCACTGTCAGCCCTGCACAGCAGGATCAAATGTCCCCAGACCGTCCCTGAGACGCCAAACACTTCTAGGGACACCCCACACCCAAACTTCTTCGTGCAGCTAGAAAACTTAGTGAGACAGGTCGCAGACTAGGAACTACAGAAAGCAGTGTTATGGAAATATGACATTGAAAGGTTGAATGGAACCCTATCTGTTCTAGCATTAGCTCAGTAAAAACTGGAAAGAGCAAACACTGCTAAATGCCCCTAGTATGAACCGGGGCATGTTTCCTGCTGTGTCACATACTGGCAGATGCAGAGGAGGGGTCGTGGTGAGGCTGGAGGCCCAATGTCTGCCCCCTCCCCTGCTCCCTCACACGACAGGTCTAATTTATTTATTTTGGTGAGTTTTTTTGTTTTTTTTTTTTTTTTTTTTTTTTTTTTTTTTTTTTTGGGTCACTCCTGGCAACGCTCAGGGGTTACTCCTGGCTCTGCACTCAGGAATTACTCCTGGCGGTGCTTGGGGGGACCATATGGGATGCTGGGGATCGAACCCAGGCCAGCACAGGTCGGCCGCGTGCAAGGCAAATGCCCTACCCGCTGGGCTATCACTCCGGCCCATATTTTGGTGAGTTTTGAGGTGACTACTAGTATCCCACCCCCACAGCAGAGCCTGGCAAGCTACCCGTGTTATTTGACATGCCAAATACCAGTAACAATTATAGACCTCATTCCCCCGACCTGATGGAATGGCTTGAGGCTCTTTATGTTCCTGGAGCGGGATGATGCCCTTGGGCTATCTCGCATGTGACAGGATGTATTGAGATGTTACTGGTGCCCGCTAAAGCAAATCGATGATATACGGGAAGACAGTGACAGTGAAAAAAGAGCAAAACTTTGCATCATATCTGACTTGACCCATAAACTAAATTATCCATGGACAAATATATAAAAACAAACATACTTGGTGATATCAGTATCACCAAATGATTTATATTTTAAATATAAAATATTTAAATAATAAAAACAACTTAATTTTCCCCATCCAAAAAATTATAATTTTTAATTTGGGGCGGGCGAGCCCAGCGGGAGGGCGTTGCCCCTGGCCGCCAGGGTGCCGGTCGATCCCGCCCATATGGTCCCCCGAGCACCGCCAGGAGTCATTCTGAGTGCGAGCCAGGAGAACCCCTGAGCTTGCCGGGTGTGACCCAAAAAAAAAAAAAATAATTTTTTTTGTGTGTCACACCCAGCAATGCTCACGGTTACTCCTGGCTCTGCACTCAGGAATCACTCTTTATTTTTTCCGATTTAATTTTATTTTATTATTCCCCCACCAAATATTATTACACCATTTTAGACATACAATTGAAAGATGATCATGTAGAGTTTTGGTTCTACAGTGTTCCAACACCCATTCCTCCACCCAAACCCATCTCCCATCACCAATGTCCCCACCTCCCTCCCCACTCCCACACCTCAACTACTTGGCAGGTTCTGTATGTCATTTCTCTCCTCTTTATCTCCCTCCCGCCAAACTTTCCTGCTCTTCGTGGAATGCAGTGCATTAAAAGACATCACTGTTTCCACTATTTTAATGGACCTGGGCTCGAACTGGTTTTGCTCTGTTAATCTGGTCGTGAGGCAGTTTCCCAGCGTCGGACAGCGAAAATGGTGGCTAGTGTGATGGGCGAGTCTCATCCGGCTGCTTCCGGGACCCCCCAGAGGTGACGGGCCCACTCCCAAAACCGTCTGCCCTCCTGGGTGTCCCATATTCAGCTGGGCCCGGGGCGAGCCGGAGTTCCAGCCTCCCCAGCCGCTTGTGAGCCTCTTCATGTTATGGCCGATGGCCCCGGGCAGCTCCTGGGCTGAGAGGGGAATGGCCGAACCCTGACTCCATCTGACGAATTCCCAGTGATTCCGCTTCTGGGAGCCGCCTACCTGGGCTCGAACTGGTTTTGCTCTGTTGATCTGGTCGTGAGGCAGTTTCCCAGCATCAGGAATCACTCTTGGCAGTGCTTGGGGACCATATGGGATGCCGGAGAATTGAACCCGGGTCGGCCGTGTGCAAGGCAAATGCCCTACCCGGCTATCGCTCCGCCCCCCATTATTATTATATTATTATTATTATTATTATTTTTGCTTTTTGGGTCACACCCAGCAATGCTCAGGGGTTACTCTTGGCTCTTCGCTCAGGAATTACTCCTGGCGGTGCTCGGGGGACCATATGGGATGCCGGGGATTGAACCCGGGTCGGCTGCCTACAAGGCAAATGCCCTACCCACTGTGCTATCGCTACGGCCCCCAAAAATTATTTTTGAAAATGATTAAAAAAAAGACATTTTCAAGATCAAAATAATCCTGGTGAAATTTTTCATGCACTTACTGGAGAAGAGAAAGGAGTGACGGAAGACATCGCTCAAAGTCTCTGCTGTAGAAATCGTCACCTGAACAGACTCTGGGAGCAAAGACCACTTCTGAAGTAGCGCACGATTTCCACTCATCCACTGGCAGGTCCATGTTATTTTATCTGTAAAATGAAGAAGGAATTTAGATTTTTATAAAATCAAGATTTTGTTCAAGAAAATAAAATGAAGCCAATTCCTTCCCTATCCCCACCCCACAGTTTATATGGCTGAGGAAGAGCGAGCCAAGGGCCGTCACCCAACCGTCTTTTATTCAGAAATGCTTGTTGAAAGCCTACTTTGTTCCAGGCATCACGCTAATTTTATTTTCCTTTTTTGTTTTTGGGTCACGCCTGGCAGTGCTCAGGGCTCACTCCTGGAGGTGCTCAGGGAGCCATAAGGATTGCTGGGGACTGAACCCAGGATGGCCACATGCAAACCAACCACCCCCTAACAGGTGCTTAGTATCAGTTAGACATGTATCAGTTACACACCGTACTGTCATCTTAAACTTCTGGATGCTCTAATCACTTACATCAGAAAGCAAGAGTCACCCAGCTTTCCTTTGCGCTCAATCCTGCAATTAACGAATATTTTTTTTTTTTTCATTTTTTCTCTCCTTCAATCCTCCTTCTAGGACTTCACCATCACATTCTCCACAGTTTCGTATTTCGTCTCTGAATCTTCCCTCCCATCTCCATTGTTTCCACTCCCTTAAACTGGAGTATTCCCAGAGTCAAGAAGTCCAGTCCGAACCTTACCTTTCTTCCTCTGCTCCCGGGTCTACTCCTTAAAGGCAAGTTTTACTTATTCCCTTGTACCCTACTATCCTGATGTAGTCCCAGCTCCCCAGACATCTCTCTAGTGTTGGCATAAGTCACAGCTCAGTATAAGTGGAATCTCCTCTGTGAAGGCCTTTCCTGATCGTCCACCTGTTTCTCCAGCACGTTTTGCTTTTCCTGGTTCCTGTATCTTTCTCTGCCACACTTGGCGGTGCTCAGAGTTTATTCCTGGTGGGGCTTGGGGGATGCTGGGTTGCAAACCGGGTGGGTAGCGTGCAAGGCAAGCTCGGGTCCCTGAATCATACCATCCTGAATTAGGGCTGCGCTCAGAGAAAACTCCCATCACAGATCACGTTCTCCCCAGCACTGGGATCAAGTCGTATTTACCTTGGAGGCCTCCCCGCGCCACGCTTAGAAACTGGCACCACGGGGAGCTTAGCACTTTCATTACACTTAGCAGCGGGCAGTCAAGCAAACATCTCTGTTCCGGGGCTATCAGCCCTCGCAGCCAAGCGGCGAGGCCCGGCACGTCCAGAGTGCCCGGAAGTGCGCGGCCCGCACCCCACGGGCACCGCCGCCTCCCGTTTGGCGCGTCCTAAGGCCCAGCGCCCCCGCCTGCGCGCGCCGGCCCCGAACCGGCCTAGGGCGGGATCATGGGCCGCCCGCCGCGCCGCGACCAATGAGCTTGCAGCTCGGCGCTGGGCCCGCCTCTTGACTCGCGCACGTCCGGGAGGCGGGAATGAAGGACGCAGCGGCTTGGGCCAATCGCCTTGCAGCGCGCGGGACCCCGGGAGCCGGCTGCGGGTTGCGCGGCGCCGGAGCGCGGGGAGTTGGTGCGGCGGAGACATGGAGGACCACCTGAGCGAGGGCGCCTTAGCGGTGAGCAGTCGGCCCCTGGCTGGGCTGGCAGGCTGGAGCGGCGGTGGGCGGAGATTTGGGAAGCTAGGGGAGAGGGAGAGGAGAGCGGGTCCCCCCACGGGCCGGGGGCAACCGCTTGCGTAGTCCTGAGTTCTGCAACCATGCCCCCACTAGTTTCAGCAGTGGGCGTCTGTGTTTCCTGCCCCCCCAAAAAAAAAAAAGGGACAAAATACAAAATTCCTCCTCTCCCGGGTCACCGTCTATCTCCGTACCCAGCTGTGGGTAGTTGTCGCAGTTGGATTGCTCAGTTCACCTGCTTCGATTGTTTATTCTCTTGATCTTGGACATAAACATCTTTGAAATGAGCAGTTTTTTAAAAAAGTTTTCTCTCCAGTTATTTTTATTTGTTTATTTTAACTTTTTTTGGGTCACACCCTGCAGTGCTCAGGGGTTACTCCTGGCTCTGCACTCTGGCACTCCTGGCGGTGCTCTGGGGTTCATATGGGATGCCGGGGATCGACCCAGGCCGGCCACTTGCAAAGCAAATGCCCTCCCCCGCTGGACTATCGCTCCGGCCCCTGAGCAGAACTTCTAAGTTGCTGGTTTCCCGCTTTTCATCGTTCCACCTACTAGTTCTTAGCAGTGGTGGAGTTTGTTGGTAATATTGCGGCTTAGCTTGTTGGTCCTGTTTGCTGACTCCGCTTTGTGTATTTTTGTTGAAAAAAGGTCCTTTCCTCCTTGAAACAATCTCAGATCATCCTCGTCTCAGTTACACACATATTTCTTTGTCCTCAGCCACCTGACTCTGTAACACAACTATTTAATTTCTCTAATCTTCTGATATCACCAAGTATTTTACATTCAACCTGTCTTGTAACGAATCTATTTTGTCTATAAAAGTGACTTATCTGGGTGAGTAGTGTTATCCATTCTCCCTAAAGTCAGGCTAGCCAGAAATTAAGCCATCATTCTTAAAGACAAACTCCACTTTGGATGTGTTTTCACTTCCTGGAAAATCTCTTAAACTTGTCTACTGTTCTGGGATTTTGGGCCCACACCTATGTTCAGGGCTTACTCCTGGCTGTGTGCTCAGGGATTCCCCCTAGCTCAGGTGCTGGGGAGCTAACCCAGGTCCGCTGCGTGCAAGGCAAGCACCCGCTGTGCGATGGCTCTGACCCCAGGGTTGTCTGCTTTCTGACCATCTTTGTATCTTGTTTCTTTCCTGGACTGCTTGCTAGCACTCAGCATGCTCTCTTACTACTATTACTTGTTTCCAGTTTTCCTTCCTTCTTCCCTTTCTTCTCTCCTCCAGGACCTTTGAACATTCTTTCTGCTGCTTCTTACCTGGTTAATGCTTCACGCGTGTCCCTGATTTAACATAATCTTTAAATTTTAGCTCAGGCTAATTCTTCACAGAAGCCTTTCTGGACCAGCTTTCCTTATTTTGAGATTCTATTTCCTATTAATATTAGCTGACTTTGGGTACTATTTTGAAATCTCTCCTGTAAAATAAGAGTAATGATACTAACTACTGCATAAAATTAGTGGGAGAATTGAGTGCATTTACTGTATTTAAAGTCCTTACCTATATCTGATATTATGTTACTTATGTTCACAGATAAACTTTACTGTTTGTTGATTTGATAAATATCAGCTTCTATTTGACTTCCCCATGGCATTGGACGTTCTTAGAGATCTTGAAACTGTGTGTGCGGTTCTTTTTTTTTTCTGGGAGTCAGGCCCAGTGATGGTCAGGGGTTACTCCTGGCTCTTCTCTCAAGAATTACTCCTGGCAGTGTTTGGGGATCCTATGGGATGCCGAGATGGAACTCTCGTTGACCGTGTGCAAAGCAAATGCTGCTTGCTCTACTGTTGCTCTGGTTCCAGTGTTCTTTTGTTTTGTTTTTTGATCCACACCTGGTGGTGCTCAGAGCTTACTTAGAACAAGTGCTCTTCTCTTTTGTTCGGGGATCACTCCTGGCGGTACTCATGGGACCATATGGGGTATGACTTTACTGTTGCTTCGGCCCCTGTGTACGTGTGTTTCTCAACTTCGTATAGCTGGAGGAGTCCTAACAATTAGGAAGTAGTTGTTAGGTACACAGTAAGACAGGAAGAAGATTGGGAGTTGGGGGCAGTAGGAGCTTGAGGGTTTGAAAATCAGTAGTGGAAGGTATTGGGCATTTTGGTGGTGGTGGATTAATGCTAGTGTAGTCACCTAAACTAGAATAAGAAATACATATTTTCTAAAAAAGCAGGGAAGCTTGGGATGAGGGAAACAT
This sequence comes from Cryptotis parvus, assembly GCA_021461705.1. Classification (NCBI taxonomy): domain Eukaryota; kingdom Metazoa; phylum Chordata; class Mammalia; order Eulipotyphla; family Soricidae; genus Cryptotis; species Cryptotis parvus. Next base: position 12,062 of record JAJIBD010034660.1, read on the forward strand.
GAAGGGAAAGAACAGTCGCAGTTGTATTTGAATTAATTATGAATAATTACCTAATCACTTGGAAAGTGATTACTGATTGTAGTAATTTATTTAATTACTATCACTTTGTACTGTCACCTTTACAAGTGGGGGGAAGGGTGAAAAAAATAGGAATGGGGTGAGGGCTGGGAGGTAGTTTAAAGGGCTTTTGATGATCTCAAAGGCTAACATTGGATTCTTAGTATTGCATGATTGTGGTCCCCAAGGAGAAAAAAAAACCAAGACAAAAAATGAACAAAAAACGTTTGGCCAAGAGAGATAAAATACCCTGTACGACACTTGCTTTGCATGAGGCCAACAGGTTCAATCCTCAGCATCCCATATGGTCCCTTGAGTACCTCCAGAAGTAATTACTGAGTGCAGAGAGCTAGGAGTAACCCTCTGAGCATCACCGGATATGGCAGCCAAACCAAAAAAATAAATAAAGAGGGTGTTTATTTATTTTTTAATTTTTTTTGGGGGTCACACCCGGCGATGCTCAGGGGTTACTCCTGGCTCTGCACTCAGGAATTACTCCTGGTGGTGCTCAGGAGACCATATGGGGACCATATGGGATGCTGGGGGGATTGAACCCTGGGTTGGCCATGTGCAAGGCAAACGCCCTACCCCGCTGGACTATCACTCCAGCCCCTGTTTATTTTGCTCAGGGGTCCCTCCTGGCTCTGTACTCAAGAATCACTCCAGGTGGGCTCACGGGACCATATGGGAATGTTAGGGATGGAACCCGGCCTGGCTGTGTGCAATGCAAGCACCTTACCTTGCTGTATTATATCTCTGGTCCAATTATAGGGTGTTTAATGAAATTAATAATGTTTTGCCCCATTCTGCCAGTATGATTTTCAGAAGCAGCTACCTTCTAAAAAGGTTATCTACAGTGTTGGAGAGATATTATGGAGGGTAAGCGCTTGCCTTGCAGGCATTCAACCCAGGTTTGATTCCTGGCATCCCGTATGCTCTTTGAGCCCCAGAAGGAGTGATCCCTGGGTGCAGACCCTGGCAAAAGCTCTGGGCAAAACAGCAACAAAAATTATTTACACTCGGGCCAGAGAGATAGTTTAGTGGATAAGGTGCTTGCCTTGCACGCAACTGATCTAACTGGGTGGATCCCTGATGTGGTATATGGTCCCCCAAGAACCTCCTGGAGTAAGCCCTGAGCACTGCTGGATGTGCCCCTCCTCCTCTCCAAAAAACACCCGACATTGGACCCATGACTCAAAGGCTAACGTGCGGGCTTTGCAACCCTATTCCCCCCCAACACTAAACCAGGGAATATCTCCTTAAGTACTGGATGTGGCCCTTAAACAAAAGCAAAAACTGTTATCTCCATTGAAGTTAGAAGTGATATACATAGACTAAAATAAGTCTCTGGGGCGGAGAGATGAACAGGGGTAAGAGCCCTTGCCTGCTGCTGACTATTTCCTGGCACTTGTCCACTGAGCACCACCACCAGTAAAGCCTGAGCTTAGCAGGGTGTGGCAACAAGTAGCCGCCACGCATCAGTTTGAGCTCTGGCAGGTTTATGCACCTATTTGACAGCCCCTGAATCTCCCGCTGCTTCGTTCTCACCCCTTGTCTCCACCTGTACAGCCTCTGGCCTCCTCCTGGCTCCTGTCCTCATGGGAGGCTGTTCTAAAACTTCATATAAATGGAATCTAATAACTTATCAATTCGTCTGTATATTGTTTAGCACATTTCTTAGCAAGCTGACCTTTGAGACTTAGGCGCAGTGTGTCAGTAGTTTCCATCTAAGCTGCTGCGTAGTATTCCACTGTCTGAATGAAGTTACTGGACATTTGGGTTCTTCCTTTTCTTGGAACGGGCGTGATGAATGAGTGTGTGAACGTCTAGGTACAAGCCCATTTGTAGGAATATTTCTGTTTGCCTGGAATAAATATCTAGGAATACAGTTGCTGGGCCATTTTTATGACAAGTTTGGTTTTGTAGGAAATGGTCAAAACTTTTCCAAAAGTGCTTCAGAAAATTCTGATTGTTCTGTATTCTCGGTGACACTTGTCTTTTTTTTTTCTGACTGACTGACATGCGTGTTTTTTAGGTTGTGTTTCCTCGATGGCAAATGATGCTGAGCATCTTTTCATGTGATTATTGATCACTAGCCTGACTTCATTTGTGAAATGCACGTTCATGTATTTTGCTCATCTGTGCTCAGGGGTTACTCCTGGCTCTGCACTCAGGAATTACTCCTGGCGGTGCTCAGGGGACCATATGGGATGCCGGGGATCGAACAAAAGCGGCACAGGCCGGCTGCATGCAAGGCAAACGCCCTACCCGCTGGGCTATCGCTCCGGCCCCGTAAGAGCTTTTGATGTCTTTTGCTAAACGTAAGTCTAATTTTTTCCAGTCCAAGTTTGTATTGTCATCCTTATGAGGATGACAATACTAACTTTGTTTTTGTATTTTCATCATTATGAGAATGAAAACACAAACTTGTATTTATACTTAATGGTATCACTTGAAGAGTAGCTTTCTTTGGTGATTAGGACACACCCAGTTTTGCTCAGGGCTCTCCTGGTAGTGCTTGGGGAACCTTATATGGAGCTGGGGATCGAACTGGCATCATGCAAAAGTACTGAAGAGTCGTT
>JAJIBD010034661.1:0-12430 GCA_021461705.1 Cryptotis parvus
AGCCAACCTGGTTCGATCCCTGAGGCATCCTTATATAGTCCTCTGAGCACTGCCAGGAGTAATTCCTGAGTGCAGAGCAGTAACTCTGAGCATTGCTAGGTGTAACAACAAAAAGAAAAAAAAAAAAAAAAAAAAAGAAAGAAAGGAGAAACCCCTAAGCATTGCCAGTTGTGACCCCACCCCAAAAAAAAAACCAAACAAATACAAATCTCTGATTTAGGACAGAAAGAGTCAAAAAACAAACATATGGATGAGGGAATTAAATATTTAATAAATACATACTGAGGGGGCTGGAAATGGTAGGTCACCGTTAAACCTCCAGATCCTGGTGATGGTCCCCAGTGACTGCCAGAGATCTGAGTGTAGTTTCAGGAACAAGCCCTGAGCACTTGCCGGGCAGGGTGTGCACCTCCCCAACAACCTCCCCCAAAAAAAAATGAAACATACTGAAAGCACTCGGAAAGAGGCGCTGGCTCATAATAAATGCAGTGGAAAATCACACAACTGTCTTGGATGAAAATTATATTCCTGACTTGAGATAATACAGCAGGTAGGGCTCTTCACCGCCCATAGCTACAACCAGGTTCATCCCCTAAACCAGAAGAATTTTTGAGCTGACCAGAACTCATCCCTGAGTATAGTCAGGGGTAAACCCCAGCACCATTTGTGTATACCCCCAGAAAACAGCAGCAAAATGAGAAAGATCCGGGCTAGAGAGATATGCAGCAGTTAAGGGTACTCTAACTCACTGCAGGCTGCAGCAAAGGTTTTATTATCTAACACCACCAGGTGTGGGCCTGGAACACCATGGAGTGGCCTCTGAACGCTTTGTTTCATAAACTCTCTCTCTTCATACTCATGGTATAAGGAGATTCCAGACGGATTGCAAAGAACTGGAAACACAAATATAAAGAATGTGGAGGTGCTCAACATGCCCAGCACGGGCTGTGACACACATACAGCCCTGGGCTGAGCCTCTCCACAGAATCCCGGGCATACCTGGGAGCCATTCCTGATCAACCACTACCGGGATAGTCTCCAAACAAAACAAGAAACAAAAAAATAAACATTCTAATTTATTATTTTATTTTATTATTATTTAGTTAGTTTTGCTTTTTGGGTCACACCTGGTAATGCTCAGGGGTTACTCCTGGCTCTGCACTCCAGACAATTACTTCTGGCGGTGCTTACAGACCATATATGACGACGGATCAAATTGAGTTAAAACAGTATCTGGCTGCAAGGCAAACTTCTACCTGCTGGGTTCTATCGCTCCGGTCCTTAATATTCCTTCCATTTATAAAGGCAGAAGCAGAGATTCAAAAACAGATACAACCCAGACACCGTTAAAACAGAAATATGTGGCAATCAAACACATGAAGATTTTGATTATATGAAATGCACCGACACCATAGGTAGTTTAGTGGCAGAGCAAATGCCCTTTGACGCTGGCAATAAGTGTGCATGAAACACACACACCCCCCCGCAAAGAAAAAGGCGCGCTTGGAGACAGCACAGAGGGTGCTCGCCTGAATAGGAGCTCCCTCTGGTTTGACGTTTCTCGCACCACAGTCGGTCTGGCTGTGGCGCCTTAGAAGTCAGCATACTACATTCTGCTTAATCCTGGCCTCCAGGTGCACCCCGAGGCTGCTCCTCAGCTGTGGTGCTTAAACTGTTTCTTGTGGAAGCCACTCTTCGGGTGTGGGTGCTTGAACCTTTCTTGGTGCTTAAGCAGGGGGCCTTAAAACCTGGTTACAGTACAGTCAAAAATAAGTGTCTCCAAATGAATGAGGTGTAGGGCGCTTGCCTTTGCACGCGCTAACCCGGTTCGATCCTCGGCATCCCACATGGTCCCCTCGAGCACCGCCAGAGAATTGAGAAGAGCCAGAGAACTTCTGAGCATGAAGCCGGGTGTGACCCAAAAAGAAAATAAAAATAAGAAATCTGTAGCTTCAGGAACAGCAGAGAGAAGAGCTGTCAGATTAACATATGTGGCAGTACTAAGGATTGAACTTATGATCACATGCTTTCAAGGTGGGCTTTCCTGAGCATGTACTTCATCACTGGGTCACATCTGCTTAAGACACTTACTGTATTTTATTTTTGTACACATGGTGGTGGTGCTCAGGGACTTACCCCTGACAGGGCTTCAGGGCGATATAGGGTGCTGGGGGACTGAACCCAGGGGTTCGTGCGTGCAGGGCAAGCACCTATATACTGTAATATCACTATGCTCCCTTGCTTCCATTTTTAGTAGAGCAACACTGCCACTGTTCCAGAGTCAGGGTTGCTGTCACATTTGCCGGGCCGACGAAAACTCAGATGGGGGCTCGGAGCGAGAAAGCACGGCGCAGGTAGGGCGACTCTGGCACATGGTTGCCTCTGCAGCGTCCGCTTCCTTGAGTACCCTGAGCTTTACCGCCAGAAAAAAACCTGAGGCAGAGCCAGGAGAAACCCCTGGATCGCCGGGTGAGGCTCAAAAAAAAAAAAAAAAAAAAAAATCAGATGGGCTGGACATTGTGAAATTTTGGCGACCGCTGGACTAGAAGCCTTACGACTTGATCCACGGGATGTCAAAAGATCACTAGGCCGCCACCACAAGATAGGCCGACTTCTTCGCCGGACCCTGAACGAACGGTTTGAGCTTTTGTATTCCTGAGGCAAGCACATGCCATTGGGCTACACTGGCACGTGATGAGGGTCACAAATGGAAATGCCAATGGCGCCCACTGAGCAAATCCATGAATAACGGGATTCAAGATTTGAATTTACACAGCTTACTCCTACTTCTTTCCCTTCCTTCTGATGCCCTTGATTGGTTGGTAGGCCAAAGTTATTGTTTTATTTTGCTCATCTTACGGGGCTCAGAGAGATTGAGGAGCTAAGGCTCTGCCCTGCATGCTGTTAACCCTGGTTTGATCCCCAGCGCCCACGTCTGGTTCATAGGGAGCAGGAATGGCACGGCTCCATGAACGCAAGGAACACCCCTCTGGTCTCAAGTCTCCTCTCCTTTAACTTCGAAGAGTATAATCAGAGGGTCTTAGAAACTCCTGGGTTATAAGCACCTATACAAACTCTAAATTTTTTCAGATTTCTGTGAATTAAGAATTTCTAAGGCCAGGGATGTAGTTCTAGGATCAGAGCATAAATCTTGGTACATTCAGGGAAGCTCTAAGTATTGAAGTTCCTGTCCAAAGGAAAAGCTGGGTGTGACCCTTAGCCTCGGGCTCTGCCTGGGTGACCCTGATGTCACTCCTAAGCGTCACCGGTCCCAGCAGCACCGTCAGCCCCTACAGCAGGAACAAATAACCCAGACCGTCCTAGACCTGCCAAACACTTCTAGGGACTACACCCCCAAACTTCTTCGTGCAGCTAGAAACTTGAGTGAGACTGGTCGCACTTTAGGAACTACAGAAAGCAGTGTTATGGAAATATGACACTACGTGCTAGTTGAATGGAACCCTATCTGTTCCAGCAGTAGCTCAGTAAAAACTGGAAAGAGCAAACACTGCAAAATCCCTAGTATGAACCGGGCATGTTTCCTCTGTTGTGTCACATACTGGCAGATCACAGAGGAGGGGTGTGAGGCTGGAGGCCCAATGTCTGCCCCCCTCCTGTTCCCCCACACGACAGGTCTAATTTTATTTATTTTGGTGTTTTTTTTTTTTTTTTTTTTTTTTTGCTTTTTTTGGGTCACTCCTGGCAACTCAGGGGGTTACTCCCTGGTCTGCACTCAGGAATTACTCCTGGCGGTGCTCGGGGACCATATGGGATGCCGGGATCGAACCCGGGCCAGCACAGGTCGGCCGCGTGCAAGGCAAATGCCCTACCCGCTGGGCTATCACCCGCCCATATTTTGGTGAGTTTTTGAGGTGACTACTAGTATCCCACCCCACAGCAGAGCCTGGCAAGCTACCCGTGTTATTTGACATGCCAAATACCAGTAACAATTATAGACCCCATTCCCACGACCTGATGGAATGGTTTGAGGCTCTTTATGTTCCTGGAGGCGGGATGATGCCCTTGGCTATCTCGATGTGACAGGATGTATTGAGATGTTACTGGTGCCCGCTAAAGCAAATCGATGATATACGGGAAGACAGTGACAGTGAAAAAAGAGCAAAACTTTGCATCATATCTGACTTGACCCATAAACTAAATTATCCATGGACAAATATATAAAACAAACATACTTGGTGATATCAGTATCACCAAATGATTTATATTTTAAATATAAAATATTTAAATAATAAAAACAACTTAATTTTTCCCCCATCCAAAAAATATTAATAATTTTTTTTGTGTGTCACACCCAGCAATGCTCACGTTTACTCCTGGCTCTGCACTCCAGGGAATCACTCTTTTATTTTTTTCCGATTTAATTTTATTTTATTATTCCCCCCCACCAAATATTATTACACCATTTTAGACATACAATTGAAAGATGATCATGTAGAGTTTTTCGGTTCTACAGTGTTCCAACACCCATTCCCTCCACCCAAACCCATCTCCCATCACCAATGTCCCCACCTCCCTCCCCACTCCACACCTCAACTACTTGGCAGGTTCTGTATGTCATTTCTCTCCTCTTTATCTCCCTCCCACCAAACTTTCCTGCCCTTCGTGGGAATGCAGTGCAATAAAAGACATCACTAGTTCTACTATTTTAATGGACCTGGGCTCGAACTGGTTTTGCTTTATTAATCTGGTCGTGAGGCAGTTTCCCAGCGTCCGGACAGCGAAAATGGTGGCTAGTGTGATGGGCGAGTCTCATCCGCTGCTTCCCGGATCCCCAGAGGTGACGGGCCCACTCCTAAAACCGCTCTGCCCTCCTGGGGTCCCATATTCAGCTGGGCCCGGGCGAGCCGAGTTCCAGCCTCCCCAGCCGCTGAGAGCCTCTTCATGTTATGGCCGATGGCCCCCGGGACAGCTCTGGGCTGGAGAGGGAATGGCCAAACCCTGACTCCATCTGACGAATTCCCAGTGATTCCCGCTTGGAGCCGCCTACCTGGGCTCGAACTGGTTTTGCTCTGTTGATCTGGTCGTGAGGCAGTTTCCCAGCATCAGGAATCACTCTTGGCAGTGCTTGGGGACCATATGGGATGCCGGAGAATTGAACCCGGGTCAGGCTGTGTGCAAGGCAAACGCCTACCCGGCTATCGCCCGCTCCCATATTATTATTATTTTTATTATTATTATTATTATTTTTGCTTTTGGGTCACACCCAGCAATGCTCAGGGTTACTCTTGGCTCTTCGCTCAGGAATTACTCCTGGCTGTGCTCGGGACCATATGGGATGCCGAGATTGAACCCGGGTCGGCTGCCTACAAGGCAAATGCCCTACCCCTTGTGCTATCGCCACGGCCCCCAAAAATTATTTTTGAAAATGATTAAAAAAAGAGCATTTTCAAGAATCAAAATAATCCTGGTGAAATTTTTCATGCACTTACTGGAGAAGAGAATGTGAGGACGGAAGACATCGCTCAAAGTCTCTGCTGTTGAAATCGTCACCTGAACAGACTCTGGGAGCAAAGACCACTTCTGAAGTACGCACGATTTCCACTCATCCACTGGCAGGTCCATGTTATTTTATCTGTAAATGAAGAAGGAATTTAGATTTTTATAAAATCAAGATTTTGGTTCAAGAAAGATAAAACGAAGCTTCATCCTCCCTCCCTATCCCCACCCCACAGTTTATATGGCTGGAAGAGGAAGAGCCGAGCCAAGGGCCATCACCCAACAGTCTTTTATTCAGAAATGCTTGTTGAAAGCCTTTGTTCCAGGCATCACGCTAATTTTATTTTCTTTTTTGATTTTTGGGTCACTGGCAGTGCTCAGGGCTCACTCCTGGAGGTGCTCAGGGAGCCATAAGGATTGCTGGGGACTGAACCCAGGATGGCCACATGCAAACCAAACCACCCCCTAACAGGTGCTTAGTATCAGTTAGACATGTATCAGTTACACACCGTACTGTCATCTTAAACTTCTGGATGCTCTAATCACTTACATCAGAAAGCAAGAGTCACCCAGCTTTCCTTTGCGCTCAATCCTGCAATTAACGAATATTTTTATTTTTTCATAGTTTCCCTCTCCTTCAATCCTCCTTCTAGGACTTCACCATCACATTCTCAGTTTCGTACCGTCTCTGAATCTTCCCTCCCATCTCCATTCTTTCCACTCTTAAACTGGAGTATTCCCAGAGTCAAGAAGTCCAGTCCGAACCTTACTTTTCTTCCTCTGCCTCCCTGTCTACTCCTTAAAGGCAAGTTTTACTTATTCCCTTGTACCCTACTATCCTGATGTAGTCCCAGCTCCCCAGACACTCTCTAGTGTTGGCATAAGTCACAGCTCAGTATAGGTGGAATCTCCTGTGAAGGCCTTTCCTGATCGTCCACCGTTTCTCAGCACGTTTTGCTTTTCCTGGTTCCTGTATCTTTCTCTGCCACACTTGGCGGTGCTCAGAGTTTATTCCTGGTGGGGCTTGGGGGATGCTGGGTTGCAAACCGGGTGGGTAGCGTGCAAGGCAAGCTCGGGTCCCTGAATCATTCCATCCTGAATTAGGCTGCGCTCAGAGAAAACTCCCATCACAGATCACGTTCTCCCCAGCACTGGGATCAAGTCGTATTTACCTTTGGAGGCCTCCCCGCGCCACGCTTAGAAACTGGCACCACGGGGGAGCTTAGCACTTTCATTACACTTAGCGGGCAGTCAAGCAAACATCTCTGTTCCGGGGCTATCAGCCCTCGCAGCCAAGCGGCGAGGCCCGGCACGTCCCGAGTGCCCGGAAGTGCGCGGCCCGCACCCCCGGGCACCGCCGCCTCCCGTTTGGCGCGTCCTAAGGCCCAGCGCCCCGCCTGCGCGCGCCGGCCCCGAACCGGCCTAGGGCGGGCTCATGGGCCGCCCGCCGCGCCGCGACCAATGAGCTTGCAGCTCGGCGCTGGGCCCGCCTCTTGACTCGCGCACGTCCGGAGGCGGGAATGGAAGGACGCAGCGGCTTGGGCCAATCGCCTTGCAGCGCGCGGGACCCTGGGAGCCGGCTGCGGGTTGCGCGGCGCCGGAGCGCGGGAGTTGGGTGCGGCGAAGACATGGAGGACCACCTGAGCGAGGGCGCCTTAGCGGTGAGCAGTCGGCCCCCTGGCTGGGCTGGCAGGCTGGAGCGGCGGTGGGCGGAGATCTGGGGAGCTAGGGGAGAGGGAGAGGAGAGCGGGTCCCCCCACGGGCGGGGGCAAACCGCTTGCGTACTCCTGAGTTCTGCAACCATGCCCCCACTAGTTTCAGCAGTGGGCGTCTGTGTTTCCTGCCCCCCAAAAAAAAAAGGGACAAAATACAAAAATTCCTCCCCTCCCGGGTCACCGTCTATCTCCGTACCCAGCTGTGGGTAGTTGTCGCAGTTGGATTGCTCAGTTCACCTGCTTCGATTGTTTATTCTCTTGATCTTGAACATAAACATCTTTGAAATGAGCAGTTTTTTTAAAAGATTTTCTCCAGTTATTTTTATTTGTTTATTTTAACTTTTTGGGTCACACCCTGCAGTGCTCAGGGGTTACCTCCTGGCTCTGCACTCCTGGCACTCCTGGCGGTGCTCTGGGGTTCATATGGGATGCCGGGGATCGAACCCAGGTCGGCCGCTTGCAAAGCAAATGCCCTCCCGCTGGACTATCGCTCCGGCCCCTGAGCAGAACTTCTAAGTTGCTGGTTTCCGCTTTTCATCGTTCCACCTACTAGTTCTTAGCAGTGGTGGAGTTTGTTGGTAATATTGCGGCTTAGCTTGTTGGTCCTGTTTGCTGACTCCGCTTTGTGTATTTTTGTTGAAAAAGGTCCTTTCCTCCTTGAAACAATCTCAGATCATCCTCGTCTCAGTTACACACATATTTCTTTGTCCTCAGCCACCTGACTCTGTAACACAACTATTTAATTTCTCTAATCTTCTGATATCACCAAGTATTTTACATTCAACCTGTCTTGTAACGAATCTATTTTGTCTATAAAAGTGACTTATCTGGGTGAGTAGTGTTATCCATTCTCCCTAAAGTCAGGCTAGCCAGAAATTAAGCCATCATTCTTAAAGACAAACTCCACTTTGGATGTGTTTTCACTTCCTGGAAAATCTCTTAAACTTGTCTACTGTTCTGGGACTTTGGGCCACACCTATGTTCAGGGCTTACTCCTGGCTGTGTGCTCAGGGATTCCCCTAGCTCAGGTGCTGGGGAGCTAACCCAGGTCCGCTGCGTGCAAGGCAAGGCACCCGCGCCAGCGATGGCTCTGACCCCAGGGTTGTCTGCTTTCTGACCATCTTTTGTATCTTGTTTCTTTCCCTGGACTGCTTGCTAGCACTCAGCATGCTCTCTTACTACTATTACTTCGTTTCCAGTTTTCCTTCCTTCTTCCCTTTCTTCTCTCCTCCAGGACCTTTGAACATTCTTTCTGCTGCTTCTTACCTGGTTAATGCTTCACGCGTGTCCCTGATTTAACATAATCTTTAAATTTTAGCTCAGGCTAATTCTTCACAGAAGCCTTTCTGGACCAGCTTTCCTTATTTTGAGATTCTATTTCCTATTAATATTAGCTGACTTTGGGTACTATTTTGAAATCTCTCCTGTAAAATAAGAGTAATGATACTAACTACTGCATAAAATTAGTGGGAGAATTGAGTGCATTTACTGTATTTAAAGTCCTTACCTATATCTGATATTATGTTACTTATGTTCACAGATAAACTTTACTGTTTGTTGATTTGATAAATATCAGCTTCTATTTGACTTCCCCATGGCATTGGACGTTCTTAGAGATCTTGAAACTGTGTGTGTGCGGTTCTTTTTTTTTTCTGGGAGTCAGGCCCAGTGATGGTCAGGGTTACTCCTGGCTCTTCTCTCAAGAATTACTCCTGGCAGTGTTTGGGGATCCTATGGGATGCCGAGATGGAACTCTGCTTGACCGTGTGCAAAAGCAAATGCTGCTTGCTCTACTGTTGCTCTGGTTCCAGTGTTCTTTGTTTTGTTTTTTGATCCACACCTGGTGGTGCTCAGAGCTTACTTAGAACAAGTGCTCTTCTCTTTTGTTCAGGGATCACTCCTGGCGGTACTCATGGGACCATATGGGGTATGACTTTACTGTTGTCGGCCCCTGTGTACGTGTGTTTCTCAACTTCGTATAGCTGGAGGAGTCCTAACAATTAGGAAGTAGTTGTTAGGTACACAGTAAGACAGGAAGAAGATTGGGAGTGGGGGCAGTAGGAGCTTGAGGGTTTGAAAATCAGTAGTGGAAGGTATTGGGCATTTTGGTGGTGGTGGATTAATGCTAGTGTAGTCACCTAAACTAGAATAAGAAATACATATTTTCTAAAAAGCAGGGAAGCTTGGGATGAGGGAAACATGAAGGGAAAGAACAGTCGCAGTTGTATTTGAATTAATTATGAATAATTACCTAATCACTTGGAAAGTGATTACTGATTGTAGTAATTTATTTAATTACTATCACTTTGTACTGTCACCTTTACAAGTGGGGGAAGGGTGAAAAAATAGGAATGGGGTGAGGGCTGGGAGGTAGTTTAAAGGGCTTGACTTGATGATCTCAAAGGCTAACATTGGATTCTTAGTATTGCATGATTGTAGTCCCCAAGGAGAAAAAAAACCAAGACAAAAAAATGAACAAAAAACGCTTGGGCACAGAGATAAAATACCCTGTACGACACTTGCTTTGCATGAGGCCGACAGGTTCAATCCTCAGCATCCCATATGGTCCCTTGAGTACCTCCAGAAGTAATTACTGAGTGCAGAGAGCTAGAGTAACCCCTGAGCATCACTGGATATGGCAGCCAAACCAAAAAATAAATAAAGGGGGTGTTTATTTATTTTTTAATTTTTTTTTGGGTCACACCCGGCGATGCTCAGGGGTTACTTCCTGGCTCTGCACTCAGGAATTACTCCTGGTGGTGCTCAGGAGACCATATGGGGACCATATGGGATGCTGGGGATTGAACCCTGGGTTGGCCATGTGCAAGGCAACGCCCTACCCGCTGGACTATCACTCCAGCCCCTGTTTATTTTTGCTCAGGGTCCCTCCCTGGCTCTGTACTCAAGAATCACTCCAGGTGGGCTCACGGGACCATATGGGAATGTTAGGGATGGAACCCGCCTGGCTGTGTGCAATGCAAGCACCTTACCTGCTGTATTATATCTCTGGTCCAATTATAGGGTGTTTAATGAAATTAATAATGGTTTGCCCCATTCTGCCAGTATGATTTTCAGAAGCAGCTACCTTCTAAAAGGTTATCTACAGTGTTGGAGAGATATTATGGAGGGTAAGCGCTTGCCTTGCAGGCATTCAACCCAGGTTTGATTCCTGGCATCCCGTATGCTCTTTGAGCCCCAGAAGGAGTGATCCCTGGAGTGCAGACCCTGGCAAAAAGCTCTGGGCAAAACAGCAACAAAAATTATTTACACTCGGGCCAGAGAGATAGTTTAGTGGATAAGGTGCTTGCCTTGCACCAACTGATCTAACTGGGTGGATCCCTGATGTGGTATATGGTCCCCCAAGAACCTCCTGGAGTAAGCCCTGAGCACTGCTGGATGTGCCCCTCCTCCTCTCCAAAAAACACCCGACATTGGACCCATGACTCAAAGGCTAGCGTCAGGGCTTTGCAACCTATTCCCCCAACACTAAACCAGGGAATATCTCCTTAAGTACTGGATGTGGCCCCTTAAACAAAAGCAAAAACTGTTATCTCCATTGAAGTTTGAAGTGATATACATAGACTAAAATAAGTCTCTCGGGGCGGAGAGATGAACAGGGGTAGAGCCCTTGCCTGCTGCTGACTATTTCCTGGCACTTGTCCCCCAGAGCACCACCACCAGTAAAGCCTGAGCTTAGCAGGGTGTGGCAACAAGTAGCCGCCACGCATCAGTTTGAGCTCTGGCAGGTTTATGCACCTATTTGACAGCCCCTGAATCTCCCGCTGCTCCGTTCTCACCCCTTGTCTCCACCTGTACAGCCTCTGGCCTCCTCCTGGCTCCTGTCCTCATGGGAGGCTGTTCTAAAAACTTCATATAAATGGAATCTAATAACTTATCAATTGCCTGTATATTGTTTAGCACATTTCTTAGCAAGCTGACCTTTGAGACTTAGGCGCAGTGTGTCAGTAGTTTCCATCTAAGCTGCCGCGTAGTATTCCACTGTCTGGAATGAAGTTACTGGACATTTGGGTTCTTCCTTTTCTTGGAACGGCGTGATGAATGAGTGTGTGAACGCTCTGAGGTACAAGCCATTTGTAGGAATATTTCTGTTTGCCTGGAATAAATATCTAGGAATACAGTTGCTGGGCCATTTTTATGACAAGTTTGGTTTTGTAGGAAATGGTCAAAACTTTTCCAAAAGTGCTTCAGAAAATTCTGATTGTTCTGTATTCTTGGTGACACTTGTCTTTTTTTTTCTGGACTGACTGACATGCGTGTTTTTAGGTTGTGTTTCCTTGATGGCAAATGATGCTGAGCATCTTTTCATGTGATTATTGATCACTAGCCTGACTTCATTTGTGAAATGCACGCTCATGTATTTTGCTCCATCTGTGCTCAGGGGTTACTCCTGGCTCTGTACTCAGGAATTACTCCTGGCGGTGCTCGGGGACCATATGGGATGCCGGGGATCGAACCCAAGCGGCACAGGCCGGCTGCACGCAAGGCAAACGCCCCTACCCGCTGGGCTATTGCCCGCCCCGTAAGAGCTTTTTGATGTCTTTTGCTAAAGCGTAAGTCTAATTTTTTTTCCAGTCAAGTTTGTATTGTCATCCTTATGAGGATGACAATACTAACTTGTTCTTGTATTTTCATCATTATGAGAATGAAAACACAAACTTGTATTTATACTTAATGGTATCACTTGAAGGGTAGCTTTCTTTTGGTGATTAGGACACACCCAGTTTTGCTCAGGGCTCTTCTGGGTAGTGCTTGAGGAACCTTATATGGAGCTGGGGATCGAACTGGCATCATGCAAAGTACTGAAGAGTCGTTATTTTGACTTGCTTTTTGGTTCTTGTTTGGACCCTACCGCAGCGCTCAGGACTTGCTCTTTGCCCAGGGACCTACCCTAGCCCTGCGTGTCTAGGGACCATACCCATATGGTGCTAGGGACCATACCCATATGGTGCTAGGGACCATACCCATATGGTGCTAGGGACCATACCCATATGGTGCTAGGGACCATACCCATATGGTGCTAGGGACCATACCCATATGGTGCTAGGGACCATACCCATATGGTGCTAGGGACCATACCCATATGGTGCTAGGGACCATACCCATATGGTGCTAGGGACCATACCCATATGCTGGGGATTGGACCCTGGGTTGACCGCACTGAGGCAAGTACCCCTACGTACTATACTATTGCTTTGGTCCCCACTTTATTCATTTTTAAAATTCTCTTTGGAATCGTA
>JAJIBD010034662.1:0-28445 GCA_021461705.1 Cryptotis parvus
CCACTACCACAAGTTGGTATTTTGCATATAGTGTGCATACTTGACAATATGCTATGTTTCTCCTCCGCTTTGTCTAAATAAAATGGCAGCATGTTATATCAAAGGCATCTGATTTTAGGCTATGTCAGGAGCTGCTTCATTCTTTGTTTCACAGCAACAGAATAAACACTTACAAATACCTCATAATTTGTTTGTTTCTATTGATGGTCATTTGGTTGACTTATACTCTTTTGATATTTATTAACAACTGCTATCATAAATATTCTTGTATTTGTATTATTTCATATCTTCGTCAAGATATCTGTAGAATAAATTTCTCAAAGGGTATGTAAATTTGGAATTTTAATGAGGTATCACAAAATTGCCCTTTGGAAAGGTTATGCCAATTTATGCTCCCATTGGCAATGTGTAATGGTGGTTATAATTTCCTCACATTTCACAAAAAATGTGTTATCAGACTTACTGACCTTTGCATTGAATTAATTCTGACTTTAGTTCTGGCTGCTTGAAAAATCTTAATTATTGAACGTTTTATGAGTTGGTTCTTTGCCCTCCCAACGAATCTTTCTTAACTAGAGGAAGTTTCTGTTGTTTGCAACTAGGACCAAGATTCATATAGCTGTTGAGACCTAAATCAAGACAAGGAAGATATTCGTGCTTTCTTACTCGTTTTGATAAAGTCAACTAAGTCTGTGAAAAGATGTACACACATGAATCTGGGTGTAAAGAAGTGCTTGCAAGGACGTATACCAAACAATGGCAGACATTGCTGCATAGGAGAGTTGAGTTGATAAGTTTAAAGTTTCTGTGCTTAACATTTTTTTTTTTGGTCATACCTGGCGATGCTCAGGAGTTACTCCTGGCTCTTCACTCAGAAATTACTCCTGGCGGTGCTTCAGGGATTATATGGGATGCCGAGGATCGAAGTGGGTCGGCTTGTGCAAGGCAAACTCCCTACCGCTGGGCTATCACTCTGGCCCCAACTTTCTGTTCTGTATCCTTGACCTTGCTGGGATGCTTACTGTGAGCATATTTCACACTTAAGAACTTTAAAGGGGCTGGAGTGATAGCACAGTGGGTAGGGCGCTTGTTCTTGCATGCAGCCGACCGGGTTCGATACTCGGCATCCCATATGGTCCCCTGAGCACCGCCAGCAGTCATTCCTGAGTGAAGAGCCAGGAGTACACTGAGCATCGCCGGGTGTGACCCAAAAAAAGGAAAGAAAGAAGGAACTTTAAAGACTTCTTTTGTGGGATAGGGATGCTGGTAACACTCATCCATGTTTAGGAGTTACTCCTGCCTCCACACTCAGGAATTACTCCTGGCAGAGCTTGGGGAACCATATGGCATATTGGGGATTGGACCCTGGTCGGCAGCATGACAGGCAAACAAATGCCTTACCTGCTGTACTGTGGCTCCAGCCCAAGCCTCTGCAAAGTTCTCGAGTCTGTAACACTAGTAGTTTAATAGGGCTGCCATAACAAAACACCTGAAGTCTGGATGACTTCAACAACAGAAATTTCTCTTCTCACTTCTGGAGTCTGCATATGCAAGATCAAGGAGTCAGTGGGTTGGTTTCCTCCTCTGGTCTCTTCTCTTTGGCCTGCAGGTGGCCACCTTCTTGTCATGACCTCACCTGGTCTTTTGTTTTGGGGCCACACCTGGTGGTGCCTAAGGGTTACTCCTGGTGATGCTCAAGGAACCATATGGTGCAGGGGCTTGAACCCGAGCTTCCCTCTTGCGGCATGTGCTCAGTTCCACTGAGCTATAGTCCCAGCCCCTAGTCTGATCTTTTCACTCCTATGGAATTCTACACTTTTTATCTAGCCTAATCTCTTTTGATCATATCTGCAGTGCTCAGGGCCAACTCCCTGCTGTGTACTTGGAACCTCTCTTAGGACTGCTAGAAGACCATGCAGAGTTGGTGACTGAGTGTGGGACTCCAAGTAGGCAATGAGCTCAGCATTTTTAAGCCATCTCCCCGTCCTATTTTTTTTTAATGGAAACAGGGTGCCTCCAAGAGCTCAGAAAGCACGGGGATTCTTCCTGCCATCTCAAGCTGCACTATTCAGTGCGGTGCTAGGGGCTTAGTCATGCAGTGCTGCTCAGGCTCTGTGGACCCAGGGGCCATCCAGGGCTGCTCAGTGGTGTACCCAGTGTTACTCAGACGCCTTTAGAGAAGAAAATTTATTCATATCATTGGGTTCACTTATTACTAGATGACAGTAAATGCTGGGGGATTGTTTTTATTTAAAAAAGGTCCTCAGGAATACACCTTGGGTAGTATTTGGGGAGCATTTTATATGGTCCTACACTAGCCCACACCTCCATCCTGGCCCTGTGCTATCTTCTTGGCTATACCTATTCTTCATAAGAACACTGAACTAGGGATAACCATAATCAATATATTTAAATTTAATTTTCTAATTAAAAGTCTCATCTCAGGGTCAGAGCTTTAGCTGACATCCCACCGCAAGGCGTAGTCCCTGAGGATCGCTGGGTGTGACCCAAAAAGCAAAAAAAAAGTCTCATTTCCTGGGGCCAGTGCATTAGTA
Source organism: Cryptotis parvus (assembly GCA_021461705.1). Taxonomy (NCBI): domain Eukaryota; kingdom Metazoa; phylum Chordata; class Mammalia; order Eulipotyphla; family Soricidae; genus Cryptotis; species Cryptotis parvus. The sequence continues at coordinate 2,556 of JAJIBD010034662.1, forward strand.
CAGCTGGTAGGGTATTTGCTTTGCATGCAGCTGACCCTGGTTCGATCCCGGCATCCCATATCGTTCCCGAGCACTGCCAGAAGTAATTCCAAGTGCAGAGCCAGGAATAACCTGGGAGTATCACCGGGTGTGACCTGAAAACAAAAAATAAAAGTCTTCTGCTTCCCTTGCATGCATTTAACCTGGGTCCCATCCCTGGTGCTGCATATGGTCCCCCAAGCCCTCCCCAGAATAATGCTTGCGCACAGAGCAAGGAGTAAGGCCAGAGCACTGCCAGGTACCCCCAAACCAAAACAAAATTTGAAGTGTTTTGTCTAATACAAGTTTTGCCCTCCCAGCTTGCTGAAGATCTCTTCTGTTTTCCTGAGTTCAGTGGGCATACAGTCACCGCATTTTCAGCAGGCAGATCAGAGCTTTTGTGTGCTTGGGGTGCTTCCTGGGTGTTCGGCTTCCTATGTTAGAAGAGTGATTTTGCTACATCTTCGTCAAGTGTGTGGTGCAGGCTGAGTGGCGGTGGTGAGGGTCTGTAGCTTCGTGCGGGTCTGGGGGCTCAGTGTGCAGCTCTGTTTGCACATCTGCCTCCCTGCCTTCCCCCTTTTCAGGAACTCGCAGGTGCATTTGCTAGATGAGCTCTCAGTGCTGCCACCTGGTGAACAGATGCTACAGCTGCACCTGACTGCACCTGTGGGTCCTTCCAGATTGGCCCTGAGTACCTCAAAACCGGACTGATATCCTTTGGGTTGCCTGAGTTTGCCCACTCCCAGCTATCAGTTAGGTACTAGTTGTACAGGAAAGATCCTGCTTGATGTTCCCAAGTCTGATTTAGGCCTGGCCTACAGTCAATTAATTGTTCAAGAATCCAACCAGAAGGAAGCTGCACTTCCTCAAATCCAGGAGGTTGGTGTGCAGTGCAGCCAACTATGGGGGAAGAGGTGGCTTTGGGCTTGCTTGACAGTTAACCCCCCCCACCCCACACACACACACACACTCACACACACACGTCCCGTCTTCACTCTCAACAGGTGGTTGTTAAACTTGTTGCTAGATTGAGGGTAAGGACGGGGGTGGTGGGTTGTATGCTCCACCCTGGATCACTAACTTGGAGCCTGTTTCTCTTTAATCCCCAAAGTGCTGGTGTGGCTACAGCCAGATGCTATGGGAAGGGGACACCATGAGGGGAGAGGACAATGTGAGACCGGGGACCTGTGCTTTGCTGAAAAGTCGTGCTTCTGACTCGCCTTGGGGTGCTGGCCTTCAGGCTCCCTCTGTCGAGTAGCGGAGTCCTGGTGTTCAAGTGCGGGCACACTGATCCAGTGTTCAACTAGACTGTGGCCCTGCTGTGGCCTCAAGTCCCTTCCGGAGAATGTGCACTTTAGCTGTGTCCTTGGTGGCCTTCACCCATGCTGGAGATGTCCTCTGGGTACTGCTCTATGAAAAATTTTTTTTTGTTTTCTTGGGATCATACCCGGCAATACTCAGGGGTTTCTCCTGGCTCTGCCCTCAGGAATTAATTACTCCTGGTGGTGCTCAGGGACCATATGGAATGCCAGGGATTGAACCCGGGCCGGCCGCATGCAAGGCAAACGCCCTACCCGCTGGGCTATTGCTCCGGCCCTGAGCTCTACGAAAAATTTTTGTGTCCAGCTCTTTCTTCCTGCTTTCTAGGGATCCCTCTCATTTCACTCAGAACTCCACTATCCTGGCCCTGTCATCCTCCAGAAAGGAATTTTTCATTATTTTATTTACTAACATTTTTGTTTTCATAGCAACCCTTTTCTTTGATTTAGGGTCTTATTCAGTGCTGGGTTCTGTGTTTAGGAAAGCAGGTGGTGGCAGGAACTGAATCTAGACCTGCATAAAAAAGCATGTGCTCCAGCCCATAGAGCTTTCTGGCCTCCAGCGACCCTTCAGATGAGTGGCCATTAAGCTGAGTTAATTACAGGATCAGGTCAAGATGGTTGAAATAGGGAGCCTGTATTTGCATCCAGCTGCTCTCATAGCAAAAATCAACACCTAGTCTTGGAATAAGCCACATAGAAGACATCTGAAACCCTCATGAAGATCCCCAACAGTAGGGGACAGGAGAGCACAAAACAGATTGAGAGACAGAGGGTCCAACTTGCCAAGAAACTACAATATTGTTAAGAGAGTTCTCAGGTGTGAAAATGCTCTGGGAGACAGATTATGACACACAGCTGGCAGCCTAACTGTAAATCATATATAAAAAATTATATATATATACTTTTTGGGGGACCATATGGGAAGCTGGGGATTGAACCCGAGTCGGCCGTGTGCAAGGCAAATGCCCTACCCACTGTGCTATCACTCCTGCCCTGTTTTGGGACCACTCCAAGCAGTGCTAGAACTTACTCCTGACTCAGTGCTCCTTGATTACTCGGGTGGGCTAGGGAGGCCATATAGGGTCCTAGGATTGAACTAGGACCAATCACACCAGAGCAAATAAGTGCCTTGCCCACTGTACAATCACTCCAGCTCCTTGGGAAAATATTCTAATTGTGACAGTAATATCAAAGTATGACTTTCTAGGAACTTTTGGAAAATGTTTACATATATATGTATCCACACACGCAGAACCTGGCAAGCTACCTGTGTCATATTTGACATGCCAAATACCAGTAACAATTATAGACCTCATTCCCATGACTTGATGGCATGGTTTGAGGCTCTTTATGTTCCTGGAGTGGACAGATGCCCTTGGGCTATCTCTACATGTGACAGGACGTATTGAGATAGTTGTGCCCGCCGAGCAAATTGATGAGCTACGGAAGACAGTGATACAGTGATATATATACTTACAGCACTGGAACTGGATGCAAAAATCTAGAGAGTATAAATGGGTCAGTCACCAACAGGCACCATCCTGCCGAGACACCAGATTGGATGTCACTTCCAAGGTTCCTGACCTCGAGGGTAAATTCCTTGGGTGAGTTCCACCCACCCCAAACTAGTAAGTAACTGGAGGCTGAGACACTTTTACTTGACTGCTTAAGCCTGCAGAATTGGCTATCCCAGATCATAACTGACTGTTAGCAAGTCACAAGCAACAGTCAGAATGCACACAAACTTCCCAAAACAAGCAGTTCGCAAAGGGGGCCCCACTGCCTGCTGTGTTCAGAGACAGCTCTGAATGGGCATGCACTGACCAAGGCTCCAGGCTTCTCCGCAGGCCCCCCTTAAGCCCCACCCCAATTCCAAGCACACCCAGGTCTGTGACCATCGCAGCCTGGGAAACACCAGGCACTGGAGACCTTGAACCCTGGTTTCCACTGACCCACTAGATCTGGTACACAGCTACCTCTGGGCATTTGTAATCAGAAATCTCAGGTTGCTTCTCAAATTTGTTAGAACGTGGCTTACAGCTGCCACTGAGCCCTGAGGTTGCATCCTTGGTTATCCTTCAGGTCTGCTCAAATTTGGTGTCCAGTTGCCTGGGGGGTTTTTTAAGTTTGAATTCCTGGTATCCACTTTCTAAGCCTGATGAAACTCGATGCCCCTGTGGAACCTGAAATCTTATACTCCAGTTCAAAATTAGTTGAGAGCTGCCACCGGTCATGTGAGACAGTCTGGCGTGCTCAAATTGGTGCACAGACACCCTCAAGTGCTGACCATCTCAAAGTCTAGGTTGCAGGCCAGGCTGACATTATCACGGACAAACAGTTGCCGTCCTGGTCTGCTTGGCTTTGGGTACTCTGGCTTCACTGCCTTGGGGTCATAAGACAGTTTTAATTTAAAAATTCAGGTGATGGAGGGTTGGAGAGCTAGTACAGGGGTAGAGCGCCCATTCTATGTGCCAACCTGGATTCAAGCCCTAGCACCCCGTATGGTCCCCCAAGCACTGCCAGGAATAAGTTCTGGGCATAGAGCCAGGAGTTAAGCCATGAGCACAGCTGGTTGTGGGTCCCTCTTCCCCCTCCAAAGAAGAAAAGGCGATGGGATCAGAGACATAGTACAAGGGGTAAGTTGCTTTCCTTGCATATGGCCACCCTTGGTTCTATTCCAGGACCCCTGGTCCTCTGAACACAGCCGGTGACTCCAGCAACAGCCCCTGGGCACTGCTTTACGTGGTAAAAATAAAAATGACAGGTGAAGGGGTGGGAGAAGCAGCACAGGATTAAACACTTGCCTTGCACGTGGCACTACCAGTTTGATTCTCAGGCAACAAAAATGAAGTAACTCCTACGGGTGTGCCCTCTCCCTTCCCCCAAAAGAAATATGATTGTGAGGTCAGAGACATATCACGGGGATTAAGGCAAAATTTAATGTTAGACACAAAATCATAAAATACAATGATGAAAACATTGGCAATGCTTGTTAATACTGGCTTCAGGAATGTCTTCAGGAATTCCATTGGGACACTGGGAAAAAAAACCAGAAGTGCCCAATGAGAGACGCAAGTAAAGAAACTGTATATATACAAATGGAATACCACTGTTCAGCTACAGGAAAAGATGGACCCTACCACAACATAGACAGGACTGGAGGGAGTCCTTCACTTCCTTCTAGGTGAAGGAAGTCAGGAGAAGAAATACTGCATGGCTTTATTCATGTATGTTTTATTCATGTATAAAGAAATAACGCTAAGCAACAGTGCCTAATGAAAGCAATCTTTAGACAACAATCACCCAAAATGAGGTAACCGACACTGGGGAGAGTGGGCTAGAGGCCCTATGGACTTTGGTAATAACTGTGAAGTGGTGCCATAATTTCCTAAAACATAGAAATATTTATACTCTGGCAGACCAACACTATCTCAATAAATGTACAAAGATAAAATCTTGCCAAATCTTGCTGGGGATGTTAAGTGAAGTTAGTTGGCAAGTTGGAAAGAAAGATGATTTTACTCATTATGAAGTAAAAAGAAATCAAAGAAACAGACAAATCTATAGTCAACTCGTATTCAGATAAAACGAAGGATGTCAGGGACTCATGGGGGACACAGGGCAGCATGGGGAGTCGAGGTTGGAGATTCTGCCGCTTCCTGTGATACTGCTGTGGGGGCGGGGGGCAGAGAGATGGCTTGAAGTGCTGGAGAGCGCGCACTGGCATGTCCCTGGCAACATGCTGGCCCTGAGCATAGCATCGCTGGGAGTGGCCCCTTAGCATCAAGCAGCTCTAGCTATTGCCTAAGAAAAACAACCCCAAGCCAGCTCTCAGTCTCCCTCACCCGTTTTTGGATCAGACGCAGGCTGCACACATGCCAGCAAGTATTTTCAACCATTAGTCTTGTAGAGATAGAGGTTGAAAACCACTGACATAAACCAACTGTAACCTCAATTCAAGAACAGAAAAAGCCCGAGACTTAGTACAGTGCTCTTCCCACTTGCCAAGTGCCCCTTCCAAACTGAGAGCCCGATCCCTGGCACCAAAAATGGACACCAGGTGTTGTGTCCCCCAAAACCACAAAAAGATTAGTTTTAATTTAAGGAGATTTATGTTCAAACTTTCGAGAATACCTTATTATTATAAAGATAAGGGACCCCAGGGAGGGCAGACGGGTTTTTGGGAGTGGGCCCATCACCTCTGGGGGTCCGGAAGCAGCCGGATGGGACTCGCCATCACACTAGCCACCATTTTTGCTGTCCGGACGCTGGGAAACTGCCTCACGACCAGATCAACAGAGCAAAACCAGTTCGAGCCCAGGTAGGCGCTCCCAGAAGCGGGAATCACTGGGAATTCGCCAGATGGAGTCAGGGTTCGGCCATTCCCCTCTCCATTTTGTACGAGCCTGGTGGCCCGCCCAGAGCTTCCCTGGGCTGCCAGCCATAGCATGAAGAGGCCCACAAGCGGCTGGGGAGGCTGGAACTCGGCTCTACCAGGGCCCAGCTGACTATGGGACTCCCAGGAGGGCAGACGGGTTTAGGGAGTGGGCCCGCCACCTCTGGGGGTCCCGGAGGCAGCCGGATGGGACTCGCCCATCACACTAGCCACCATTTTCGCTGTCCGGACGCTGGGAAACTGCCTCACGACCAGACTGAAAGAGAGGCCCGCAGCGGTCCATTAAAATAGTGGAAACAGTTAAAAAAAAAAAAAAGATAAGGGAGATAGTTTAAAGATACTTTATTTATAAGTTATACTTTAAAAAATGTCTCCGTTGCAGATTTGCAGGAGTTAGATGTCGGGTGAAACAGCGTATTGTTATCTTACCAACTGAGTCAGAATGCACAGATTAGGAGATGACAGATGACCAAGTACACTGAAAATATGTTATGATGACTCTAACTAGTATCTCACCGATGGAAAGTTGTCTCTAATGAATGCCAGAAGAAACAAAGAACCCGATTATTTATTTGTACTCAGATTTTAATAAGGTATCATTTTCTTACAAGTATACTAGCAACCTTAAAAAAGATAATATTTACTACCAAATGTTAAATACTGTACAATTTATAAAAAATAAAATTTAATGGATTTGGAGTAATAAAGGAAGGTACCTAACTCAAAATAGATTACATAAATAAATTCTACCACTTAAGAAATTTAACCAGAAAACAGGAAATTTCTAGTTTGTCTAAGGGAATTCTGACTGATGGCAGAACCAATACAATTTTGGTTTAAGTCTTCAGATACATCTTTTAATAAACCCTTTAAAAACTATCTCCCCAAAAAACTATCTTCACTGTACACATAATGTTGCTATATGGGATATATGACAGGGAAAAAAAGACTGTTAGACTATGAAGCCAAGATTAGGGTTATGATGTATACAACTATATTTCAAATTTAACTCTGGAACTACTTTGCCTGGTTCAAAGTAAAAACAGGCTAAATAAGCAATGGCTGTTGCCTTACACTGAACTGGGAAAAACACCTATTTCTACCTTTGGTCCCACCTCTGTATTACATCCTATTACCTTTGAAATACTTTGAGTTGCAGTCCTGGTGCATGGTCCCTATATGCTTACACTGTATCAAATTCCTAACAAAATCCTCAGAACTCATTAAGCACTGTGTGGGAATCTTCCCATATGGGTTCTAATTCTTAGGTAACACTAGTATCAACATACAAGAATAATTCGGTTTCAATGTTACATAAATAAGCTCATACAAGAATAATGACCTGCTTTCCCCATGTTTTAAAGATATACCGCATATTTTTAAACATAATTAGCAAATTTTAGTCACTGAACATAATATATCGCAATGCCACGTAATAGGCCTTCCATTTTATGAACAAAAAATAACTTTCACATGAAAAAGATTTATTTTAATTTACAGAAACCACATTAAGAATAAGTCTAGAATTTTAAGCACAGAAGTATTCTGAAACAAGAAGGGTTTTAGTGTAGCTTCCGTTCTGCTCCAAAACCATACAAAAGCCCTTCCACAACTACTGATCATCACCTCGTTGCCTTAAGTTTCTAGACTTCCCATTTTCAAGTCTTCTCTTCTTGAAGACAGGGGCCACTCCATCTGCTATGACCCCAAGAGAGGTGACTGTTTTCTCTTTAAATACCACTGTGGGTTCCCCCATCAGCATCAGCCCGGAAGGTGATACATACTCATTTTCAGTGTTTGGAAGCTCCAAATCTACCTCCTCACTGGAACAGAAAGTAAAAAGAAAACACTGTTTCAGAAGCTGAGATTGGGAGCCTGGTGCCCACCTGGGTTTGATCCAGCACATGTCCCCTCCCAGGATCACTGGGGGTGGCCTGGAGGTCACTGAGCCCCAAGGGGGTAGCCCTAGTTATCCACTGCTCCATCCCCAGGCCCTTACAGTGAACCACTAACCTGGGGCCGAGAATTACTCTGGAGTGGCCCCCAGGGCGCCCTGAGCACGACTTGGGAGTGTCCCGCCTCCCCACCCCAAAGGTTTATTTCAGAGTAAGGTCAGCTTCTACGAAACAAACTAACTCCAGTTAATCTCATAGTAAGATCAGCAGCACATAAACACAAAAAAGTGGCAATAAATGCTGCACATATTCTTTTATTCCTGCATCATAAAGTGTATATAAGAAAATGCCTGCATCTGAATGTAGTTAGCAGCACAGATTCTTTCTTTTTGCTTTTTGGGTCACACCGGCAATGCTCAGGGTTTTCTCCTGGCTCTGCATTCAGGAGCTACTCCCTGGTGGTGCTCGGGGACCATATGGGATGCTGGGGATCGAACCCGGGCCGGCAAGCCAGCCACGTGCAAGGCAAATGCCTTACCCGCTGGGCTATCGCTCCGGCCCCAGCAGTACAGATTCTTTAGGTGGGTAAGGATACAGCTATTTATGCAAGTTTATTAGCTATGGACAGACAAGGATTGTGGGCGTTTATGCAGCACAAGAGGAAAACAAAGGAATACTCATGTCCTGGCTTGTTGGGGGTTATTTACCTAGCACCTTTTTTTCTAAGATGTCGCCCTACCTATGAAGGTGATTAGTATATGTAACAACTGACTAGTCCTGAAATTATCTGCCTTCACAGGAGCCTATTCTTTACTGAACTAGCCAATGAAAGAGCAAATTAGAAATACACCAATCAGTCCCACTCACGCAAGTTCTTTGAATATGAACCAGAATACCTGTCATTTTTAACTCTCTAGAGGTTAAGAATAAAAACTGTTGGAATCGCCTATTCTACTTAGAGAAAGGAATTATTTAGGAGAATAAAGCTGACATGCAGAAAAAAAAGTACACTTGGGAAATAAAGACTCCTTGGGCCAGAGCAACAGTCCAGTGGTAGGGTTTTGCCTTGCACATGCTGACCCAGATTTGATCCCCAGCACCTCATATGATCCCCTAAACACTGCCAGGGAGCAATATCTGAGAGCAGAAACAAGAATAACAACTGTGCATTGCCAGGCGTGGTCCCCAAAAATAAACGGGCTGGAGCAATAGTACAGTGGGTAGAGTGCCTGTCTCGTATGTGACCAACCTGGGTTTGATCCCTGTACCACATATGATCCCCATGAGGCTGCCAGGAGTGATCCCTGAGCACAAAGCCAGAAGCAAGTGCTACCGCCACTGGGTGCGGCCCCCAAACAAAAATTTTGGAGGGCTAGAGCAATAGTACATCAGGTAAGGTGCTTGCCTTAAGAGACGGCTGACCCAGGTTCAATCCCTGGCATCCCATATGGTTCTCCAAGCACTGCCAGGAGTAAGTCCTCATTCTTGCCAGGTGTGGACCCAAAGCCAAAAAAAGGATGGGGTGGAGGGGAAGAAAGAGTCCTACCAAAATTTTAGTTCTCGCCCAGTGGTTCCTAAAGCCCATGCCAATTCTAGTACCATATGGCAACACCAAAGCTGTAAACCTGGTGGCAGAGTCCTGGCTGGGCCTGAGCAGTTAGTGCCAGGAGGAACATAGTGGTGCCCATAGTGCCACTGGGTAAAGCCCCTATTAAAACAAACAAAATATATAATTTCTGGTACTTACTGAGTCTCAGCTTCTTGATTAATTTCTTGCCATTGTCCATATGGAGTAGGAGTTGCTTTTTTATGAACTTTGGGCTTTTCTTTGGAAACTGATGAATTCTGTTCCTGGCTCCTTTTTAACTTTTTGTGTTCCTGATTCATTTCCTTTATCACTACTACTTTTCTTCTTTATCTGAAATGTCAAAGTCAAGAAATAATACACTTCAATGTTAAATGAGAATTAAAATATTTCTATAATGTAGTCTTACTGATTTATAGACACGTATTTATAAATACACTTAATTAAATTAGTATTTAATGGGACTGCATGAAACTAAGAAGCTTTTGCACATCAAAAGAAAAGGTGAGCAAGACCTACAAAGACAACTAACAGACTGGGAGACCCCATATCCAAGATATATCAGGCACTGGTAGAACTTTACAAGAAAAAAAAATTCAACCCATCAAAAATTGGGGAGAAGAAATTAATAGAAACTTTCTCAAAGAAGAAATTCAAATGGCCAAAAGGCATATGAAAAAAATGCTCTTCATCACTAATCATCAGGAGTGCAAATCAAGACAACAATCAGGTATCATCTCGCCAACACAGACTGGCACACATTCAAAAGAATAAGAATAACCAGTGCTGGCGTGGATGCGGGATAAAGGAACTTCTCATTCGTTGCTGGTGGGAATTCTGACTGGTCCAACCTTTCTGAAAAACAATATGGGGGCTGGAGCGATAGCCCAGCGGTTGGGCACATTTGCCTTTGACCCGGCTAGCCCGTGCAGCCTGGGGTTTGATCCCCAGCGTCCCATATGGCCCCTGAGCACCGCCAGGGAGTAATTCCTGAGCCAGGAGAAACCCCTGAGCATTGCCGGGGTATGACCCAAAAAAAAAGAAAAAAAAAAAAAGGAAAAAAAAGAAAAACAATATGGTCATTCCTCTAAAAATGAGAAATTTAGCTACCATTTGATGCAGCAATACCACTCCTGGGAGTATACCTGGGGCCCAAAAGCACACGGCAGAAACAATATCTACAATTCTATGTTCATTGCAGCACTGTTCATAATAGTCAGAATCTGGAAACAGCTGAGTACCCAAAAATGACAACTAGATAAGCTAATGGTACTTCTATGCAATGGAATACTGTGCAGCTGTTAGGAAAATGAAGTTATGAAATTTGACTATAAAGGGGTGGACATGGAGAGGATCATGTTCTGTGAAATGAGTCAGAAGAAGGACAGAATGACTGCACTTCATTAGTGGGTTTTTAAGAAAAATAGTCACTTGATCACTTGATCACTTGAATCCCGTTATTCATCGATTTGCTTGAGCGGGCGCCAGTAACATTTCCATTGGACCCCTATCACATGCCAATGTAAAGCCCAATGGCATCTGGTTGATTCAGGAATATGAAGAGCCTCAAACCGTTCCTTCAGGGTCTTTACCAAGGAAGTCTGACCATCTTGTAGGTGGGCGCCACGTGATCTTTTGACATCCCGTGGGATCCAGTCGGTAACGGCTCTAGTCCAGCGGTTGTCTCCAAATCGCATTACATGTCCAGCCCATCTGATTTTCGATGCCTTGGCAAACGAGACAGCGTCCCTGATTCTGGAATAGCGACAGAGGTCAGAACTCTGGATTCCCTTCTCTAACTTGAGTGGGCGTGATATTCCAAGCATAGCTCTTTGATTCCTCTCTGGGAGACCCAAATAGCATTCTCATCCTGCTTTCGTAAGGGCCCAGGTCTCTGAGGCATATGTTAATGCAGGGAGAACGGTGGAGTCAAAGAGATGTGCCCAAAGCCGGAGGTTCTTTGTCCTTTTAGCTATTTCTTCGATGCCTTTGAAGGCATTCCATGCCGCTCTCTTCCTCCTGCGCAGCTCAGGTTTTAGGTCGTTCATCATGTTGATTTCTCGACCTAGGTACACATAACTGCTGCATTCAGAGATGTTTGTTCCATTGAGAGTGAATGGGGCCTCAGGAACTAGTTCATTCTTCATGAACATTGTTTTCTTTAGATTCAGCTGTAGACCTATCTTTCCACATTCTTGGTCGAAGTCAGCCAGCATTTGTGGCGCTTGGCTAATGTTTGGTGTTATTAGAACGATGTCATCAGCGAAGGGGAGGTGGTGTAGTTGCCGAGCATCTATCTTCACTCCCATTCCTTCCCATTCTAATTGTCGCATGATGTTCTCGAGGGTGGCACTGAAGAGTTTTGGTGAAATGGTATCACCACTGTCGAACCCCTCTTTTCACATTAATGATCAATTCTTTGTAGAATGGTGAGTTCCTGGTGGTGAATCCGTAATACAGCTCACGAAGGATCTTGATGTATTGGTTTGAACACCCTGTTTGGCTAGGGCTTCGATGACTGCTTCAGTCTCCACAGAATCAAAGGCTTTCTGTAAATCCAATGAACGTGAGACAGAGCGGCATCTTGTACTCCCTACAAACCTCGGATGAGCTTGGTTACTGTGTGGATATGGTTGATTGTGCTGAATCCTTTCCGGAAGCCTGCTTGCTCGCATGGTTGTCCTTCATCTAGTGTTCTGCCAATCCTGTTCAGGATGACTCGTGTAAACAGCTTGTAGATGACCGGACCAACAGGCAGATGGGGCGATAGTTGCCTATGTGCGTGAATGTCTCCCTTCTTGAACAGTAGAACTGTCCTAGCTGGTTTTCCATTGGGAGGGCACCTTGCATTCGGACAGGTAGCGTGTGAAGAGCTGAGCTAGTGTATTGATGAGTACCGACGGCAGATTCTTCAGGTATTCGGGTCTGACTTTGTCTGGGCCTGGTGCTGTTCCCTTCTTTACCGACGTAGATGGCATGTTGGATTTCAGAAGGGAGAACGTTGGGAATGACATATCCATCCTGTGGAATTTGGTATGTGGGCAGGTGGATGTGGCTATCAAAGAGATTTGAGTAGAAGTCCTGGATAATCTTCTCCATTGCCTTTCTGGAAGATGTGATAGATCCATCAGGGCGCCGGAGGGCAGTCATCTTGGTCTTTATAGTTGGCGAAGGACAGGCGGGCGGTGCGGAATGCTTTTCCCGGCTTCTGCTGCATCTTCCAGTATTTCTGCTCTTCTGTCTTTGAGGTCTTCTTTTATCACTTCTCTGCACCGTTTAGCAATCTTGGACGTTAGCATTTGGTCTCCTGAGGCTCGCGCCTTGCCACGTTGGCGAATGAGCTCGGAAGTTTCTGAAGACAGGCGTCCTTTTGTGTCTTTCTTTCTCTCGGCATTCTTCGCACAATCATGGAGGTGCTGAACCAGTTGGTTGTACTCTTCATCGATGTCGTCAATGATGGTATCTTCCCATGTTGCTGCAATGGTGCCAAAGAGTTCCCAGTTGGTGGTCGCTCTGGGAGTTCTCTTCTTAAACTTTGCAGCCTTTTCTCCCGCTATGGGAAGTAGAATTTTGCACGGAGAGACGGTAGTCCGATCCTGTTTGGAATTTGGGGACGACAGCCACATCGGTCAGACAAAACCGTCCGATTGAAGATGATGTGGTCAATTTCATTGTGGAACTGTCCGCCAGGAGATTCCCATGTCCAACGTTTTGCTTCAGCTTTCTGGAACTGTGAGTTCCCATGAATGGTCTTTGTGGACATGATGAACTCAGATAGTCTCTCACCCTGTTCGTTCCATTCTAGGCCATGGGTCCTGATGTGGAGTTCTTCAGCCGATCTTCTCGGTCCTATCTTGGCATTAAAATCACTGACTATGATCTTGTAGAAGGTGTGATCTTTTTATGTAACCCCTCCAATTCCACGTAGAATTTCTCACTTCCATCTTCTTTGTATATGGATGTTGGTGCATAGACAATGAAGATAGAAATTGCTGGCAGTGGCCACATCTCTTCAAGTGTAATCGTCCTATTCGGTTTGTTAGGCATTCAAATGAATCAATGTTTACGGCCATGTTCGTGTTGGACAAGGACACCAATGCACAGATGCCTCTTTCGTTGCATGTTCCAAGGAACAAAACCCCGGGCCGTGGTTCTGCACCTCGGCTGGCGCTCTAGCAGCCGACTTAAAACTGGTGCAGACCAGGGGAACTCACTGTTTAATTAAAACAAAGCATCGCGAAGGCCTGCGGCAGGTGTTGACGTCGATGTGATTTCTGCCCAGTGCTCTGAATGTCAAAGAAAAATAGTATGAGACTAATATCCAAGGCCAGGAAAACAGAGGCCAGGAGGACATGTCAATGTTTGGATTCTACAACATGTATGTGGGGGAAAGAGGCTAAGTAAAGTAGAGAAGGGATCAGTTTGACAATAATAGTTGGAAATAGTAATGCTAGATTAGAACTGAGTATTGAAAGTAGGTCAAGGGATATATATGATAACCTTTCAGAAGTTTGTATTGCAAAACCAGAATGCGCACGATGCACGCACGTGAGAGAGAAAGGAGAAAAGAGAGAGAGAAAAGAGAGAGAGAGAGAGAGAGAGAGAGAGAGAGAGAGAGAGAGAGAGAGAGAGAGAGACTCTGCCATAGAGGCAGGGGTTAGGGGGTGGGAGGGAAAAGGGGGCACATCGGTGTTGGGAAATGTGCTACTGGTGGAGGGGATGGGTGGTGAAACACTGTATGACTAAAACCCAATCATGAACAGCTTTGTAAATTGTTTATCTCACAGGGATGTAATAAAAACAATACAACAACTTTAAGAACTGGCAGACAGAATGATCAGAAAGTCTGTAACAGCCAATGAGTGATTACTATGATTTTGACCTATATAATAAGTAAATTAAAACCATTTAATACAATAAAAAAACTGAAAAATATTGGCATTTAAAACTGTATCACTGTCTTCCGTTGTTCATCGATTTGCTCGAGGGCACCAGTAACATATCCATATGTCCTGTTCCAAGAAGTGTAGCCCAAGGGCATTTGCTTGCTCCAGGGACAGAAGAGCCTCAAACCATTCTTCAGGTCATGGAATTGAGGTCCATAATTGCTACTAGTATTTAGCATATCAAATAAAACACAGGTAGCTTGCCAGGCTCTGCCCTGTAGGTGGTATACTCTCAGTAGAAGGCTCTCATCTCAAGTATTTACTGATGAAACTTAAAGGGGAAAGATCAGGTTTTCTCTTGGTGGAGCTCTGAGGAACTATGGAGTCTGGATGTTAAGAATGACTGACCTCATGATGTGTGGGTTGCTCTGGCTTCTTGCTAGGCTTACGGGATGGCAGGTATCAAGGGTACTGACGGGTATCATACTCAGGTCACACCTGAGTATTTCCAGGTGTGACCAAAACAAAGTCCTTAAAAAGGTTTTTTTTTTTTTTTTTTTTTTGCCTTTTGGGACATAGCCAGTGATGCTTCAGGAATTACTCCTGGTGGTGCTATCGGGAAGATATAGGATGCCAGGGATCAAACTCAGGTCAGCCCATGTAAGACAAATTTCCTACCCACTGTACTACTGCTCTGACCCCAACTCAGTATTTTTTTTTTTTTTGGGTCACACCCGCGATGCTCAGGGGTTACTCCTGGCTCTGCACTCAGGAATTGCCCTGGCGGTGCTCGAGACCAGTATGGGATGCCGGGATCTAACCCGGGCGGCACAGGCCAGCTGCGTGCAAGGCAATCGTCCTACCCGCTGGGCTATCGCTCCGCCTTTAACTCAGCATTTTTATTATGTCTAAAATACCAATAGTAAAGGCTACTCTTTTTATTTTCCTTTTTGGCTATGTCCAGTTGAGACCAGGGCTTAGTCCTGGTTCTGAACTCAGGAATCTACTCCTGGTAGGCTTGGGTGACCATATGAGCTGCGGGAATTGCACCTGGGTCAGTGGCATTCAAGGCAAGCACCTTACCCATGGACTATTGCTCCAGCCTCTACTTGTAATGTTTTTTCATATTAATTTTGCTTTTGGGCCATACCTAGCAGTGATCAGAACCTACTCCTGGCTATGAGCTCAGGGGTCACTGCTGGAAAGCTAAGGGGACCATATGTGTGCCAGGGATCAAACTCAGGTTGGCCGCATGCAAGACGAGCACCTAACCTGCTGTATTACTGCTCCGGCCCCTCATATACTAAAAAACTTTAAATATATCTTTAACAGACATTGCTTCAAAATGATATTGCATGACATCTTCAAGAATATAGAATTTTCAAGGAATTCATATTTAAAAATATTTTATTATACCACCGTGAGACATCCAATTACAAAGAAGTTCATGTTTGATTTTGGTCATAGAGTGTTCCAGTACCCATCCCCCTCCCCTCCACCAGCGCCCATTTCCCACCACTTGATGCTCCTGATTCCTCACCCCCTCCCCTAGCCTGCCTCTATGGCAGCCTCTTTATCTCTTTTTTTCTCTTTCTCTCTTCCTTCTCTTACACACTGTGGATTGTAATACATTTAGAGGTTATAATGTGTATCTTTTGCCTGTATTCAATGACTCAGTTCTAGGCTGGTATCACTTTCGACAATTACTAGCACACTGTTCCCTTCTCTGTCTTACCAAACCTCTGATTCCCACCCATTTGTGGTAATTTCCACCTTTGACAAGACCTCTTGATCCATGTTTTGCCTGACCTTGGATATCAGTATCAATATATATATATGTATATATATGTTTATGTCATGTGTCTATGCAAATATTGCAGTCATTCTATATCTGTCTTTTCCTTCTGGCTAATTTCACTGAACATGATCCAATCCATGTTCATCCATTTCAAGCAAATTTCATAACTTTATTTTTCCTAACAGTTACATAGTATTCCATTGTGTAGATGTACCAAAGTTTCTTTATCCAGTCATCAGTTCTTGGGCACTCTGGTTGTTTCCAGATTCTGGCTATTGTGAATAGTGCTTCATGAAAATAAAAGTACAGATGGTGTTTCCATTGTGTATTTTTTGGCTTCCAGGGTATATTCCCAGGAATGGTATTGCTGGGTGAGATGGGAGCTCAATTTCTAGTCTTTGAAGGGAATGTCTATATTGCTTTCAAAAAGGCTATACCAGCTCGACATTCCCACCAACAATGGATGAGAGTCCCCTTTTCAAGGAATTCATTTTATAAGATAACACTTTCTCAAAATTTAAAGCAGGACCCAAAGCTATATATTCCTTTTTTTTTTTGGGGGTAGGTCACATCTGGCAGTGCTCAGGAGTTACTCCTGGCTCTTGGCTCAGGAATTACTCCTGGTGGAGCTCAGGGGACCAATGGGGTGCCGGAGATGGAACCCGGTCAGCGACGTGTAAGGGCAAATGTCCTACCCGCTGTGCTATTGCTCTGGCCCCAATTCCCTTTTCTTTTCCGATGCTTTTATATTTCTGACAGCAATTTTACTCAAGTAGATCAATCCTAATCAAATACACCTAGTTATTTATTTTCACATTTCCCACTTAATCTCCCTTCCTCCCATCCTCAGGTAATCCTAATTCTGTTACTACTAAAGGTTGCTTTTAAAAAAGAACGCAGTATGATCTTAATGCTCTACAATAAAAGACATATGCTGTGGGAGCCAGAGCAATAGTATAGCAGGAGTTTGCCTTGCACAAGGCCACCCTGGGTTCGATCCCTGGCATCCCATATGGTCCCCCGAGCACGGCCAGGAGTAACTCCTGAGCATTGCTGGGTGTGACCCAAAAGCCAAAACATAATATAGAGAGAGACATATGCTGGCCTTTTTTTTTCCCTTTCTTTCCCTAAGTTATGTATTCAATAGTGACTTCTGAAAGAGAGAATGAGAGAGGAGAGACACTGCCATAGACAAAGGCAGGGGATGGGGAGTGGGGGGGAAATCTATGGTGGCAGGAAATGTACACTGGTGACGGGAAGGGTGCTGGAACAGGGTATGACTGGAACACAATCATGGACAACTCCGTAACTCATGCATCTCACTCTGATTCAATAAAAACAAACAAACAACAACAAACAACCACTGAGCCTCTTCTCTTTTGGGGAGGTAGGGGAGGGTTTGGGCTATCCCCTGCACTCCTTGGGGGCTACCCCAGCTCTCGCTAGGGTTACCTGGGCAGTGCTTTGGAAACTATGCCAGTGTTGGCTGTATGCCGATCCAGAGCCTTAACCCTTGTATTTCTCCCCACAATGTGCCTCTTTTGATTTCCATGTTAAAAGAACTTTTCTCTTGGCTGTTGATCTTTACTATCCAGGCTCTGTACTCAAGGATCACTCCTAGCAGTGCTCCAGGACCGTACTGGATGTCGGGGGATAGAACCCAGGTTGGCTGTGAGCAAGGTAAGAACCTTAATAGCTGTACTGTCTTCTTTGGCTCCACCCCAGAGGATTCAGGCGACCATGCTGTGGTGGGGACAGAAGCCAGGTCTTACACATGTGAAACTTATTTCAGTGCCGTGACCCCTATCTCTGCCCTCACTGTGAGATTTAAATTACTCCCAAGATGCTGATGATACTCAAAATTGTCTTTTTGTTTAGACACTGAGACTTGCATGTTCACAGCCACTGCTCTGAATGTTAGAAGCATATCAAATATAAAGATTGCAAATACCGTCTTACTAACAAACCGCTACAGGTACAACCATGTACCTAGTTGTCTTTATTTCTATCTTCTATCAAAAATTAAATAAATCTGCAGAACCTTAAATAAACTGATAGTTTCCATAAAGAGTACTTCAAGAACATACCGTAAACTTTATTTTCAGTTTTTTGTGTTTCTACTGCTGAGGTCTCTCTTTCTCTGCTTCCTTTTTCCCATCAGAATCACTTCGTGAATCTGATGATTTGGAATCTTCTAGGGTGCCAAGAGTCTTTTCCTTGACCTTACTAGACGGTGAACCACCAGAGAGTGGAATAAAATCATCAGGTTTTTCCCATCTGGATTCTATTTAATAGATTTTAACAGTCATGTTAACAGTCATGTTAATTATTTAATTAGCAAATCATTCAAATTAATTCCCAATACTTACTGCCACTTATATAACATTTAATCTATTTCATATTTGCTTAAACAAGATAATATATACAAAGTTCTTGCTCTTTTACCTTAGAAACTGACTTCAAATAATCTTAGATGTAAAAACTAGGCCTGCTTCTAAAAAGACCAAAGAACTTTGGGGATAATACTTTCTAAGGTCATTCACAGTTTACTTGACACTAATGTCTGGAAATATGTGATAATGACTACACATCAGAATTCGTGAATTTCTTTATCACAAAGATTCCCGGGATCTTTACAAAGTGAAACTATATTATGAATATCTGAATGAATACATCAATTCAAAATACTGAATGAATCACTTATATCACTTGTCTTCCGTTGTTCATCGATTTGCTGGTGCAGGCGCCAGTAATGTCTCCATTCATTGGGAGGTCCATTATTGTTACTGTTTTTGCACATCAAATACACCACGGGTAGCGCCAGGCTCTGCCAATGAATGAATAGCCGTCATATTTATACTAGGGAAAAAAAACCCAATCCATTGAACTCTACGCCATCCAGTGGTTTAATGGAGT
Source organism: Cryptotis parvus (assembly GCA_021461705.1). Lineage (NCBI taxonomy): Eukaryota > Metazoa > Chordata > Mammalia > Eulipotyphla > Soricidae > Cryptotis > Cryptotis parvus. The sequence continues at coordinate 21,372 of JAJIBD010034662.1, forward strand.
TTTAATAAAAATGATAAAGAATTCTGAACTACCTTGTAGTTATTCTTTACCCTAGTTTAGTATGGTGGAAAGGACTTGTAAAATATAGTACCCAATTAGAATAGGTGTAAAAGAGTAGAAGAAGCTCTATTAATAATTAAAATGATCCAGGGTTGGGAGATAGTACAGTAGGCAGGACCCTTTTCATATACGGTGACCGGGTTTGATCCCCCGGTATTGATATGGTCCCCTGAGAACTGCGAGGTAATTCCTGAGTGTAGAGCCAGGAGTTACCCTTGAGCTTAGCCTGGTGTAGCCCAAAAAGGAAAAAAAAAATTAAGAATGTTCAAGAAATAAAAAACTTTGGGTTGCTTTCCGGGGGATGGGGAGGGGTTTAATATGCAGTGGTGCTCAGGGGGCTTCTCTGTTCAGGAAACCATATGCAGTACCAGGGACTAAAGCAGGGGTGCTGCCACATAGCCAGAGTCCACTACCCCTGTACTCACCTCTCTGGCCAAATGACAACTGCTGAAGAGACAGTTATATATAGTCCCTTATTAATATAGAGTGACTTTTCAACAGTAATGAAAAACATCATTTTCTTACCTATATATTTACACATTAAGAATTTTTTAGAACACAGTTTAATTACCTACTATTACCAGGAACTATATTAGGAACTTGATTGACACCTGTCCTTCAAGATGCTAGAAAATGCATAAATGATCCCTTTTTTATGTAGGGGCACCTGCAGAATCTGGAATGTGCCCACTGCTAGAGGAGTGAGTAATGGAACAAGCCCTATATTTGAGACTCAGAATCCAACTCTTCAACTATCTTTTTTTGGGTCTTTTCCCGCGATGCTCAGGGCTGATTTCTTTAGACTCAGGGAATTACTCCTGGGAGGGCTCGGAGGACGTCATGGGATGCTGGGGATCTAATCAGGGTCAGTCGCATGCTAGGCCCAGGCACTCCCCTGCTATACATCATCCGGCCTCTCCACAACTACCTTATACTACTATTTTATCTCTATGAAGACCCGGACTACCTTAATTTTTAGATAGAAACATTGCTATCATCAGGAAGGTGTCTATAGGTGACTAAAAGGTCTACTCCTCCTAAACATTTAGTGGGGCAGGGAGCAACAGCATAGCAGGTAGGGCGTTTGCCTTGCATATGGTCTACCCATATCTCATCCCCCCGTTATCCATATGGTCCCCTGAGCACCTGCCAGAGTAATTCCAGAGTGCAGAGTGAGTAATCCCTGAGCATGTCGGGTGTGACCCAAACAAAACAAAACAAAAAAAAACATTTAATGCTGTGAAGAGGGCTTTGGACAGTAGGAATTGGGAAATCCTCCAAAATCTCTGGGTTGTATGAGTACCGTAGTAATCCTAAAAAATTTCACTGTAGTAGAAACCATGCACAAGTTTTAAAATTTAAGGACCAGTTTTTATGAAATTCAATAGACAAGCATATTTTAAATGTTTATACTAGGACATATTATCAAATAGCAAAAGCAAAAATCTAACAATCCAGTAACTTCAATGTTTTTTTTTCTTTGTTAAGGAAAAGGTGGCCCAATTTGTGGCACAGTGCTAAAGGGCATGCCCCAGAAGGTCTTGGCTGGACAGAATTCAGAGTGGGGGGCATACGCTATGTGGAGTTTACTGCATGAAAGCCGCACTGCCAGCTGGAGGACCAGAGCACTGAGCCAGGCATATTCCCTGAACACTGCCGGGTGCTCCTCCCGGGGGAAAATCCAATAGGTGTGGCTGGAGCTACAGCTCAGTGGTGACCACTGCCTTGCATATATGAAGTCTCTAGTTAGGAATTTGAATTCCGGCAACCGCACAAAAAAGGGAAGGTCAGAGAAATAACACGAGGAGTTAAAGTGGCTGCCTGATTGCAGCCTACTCCAGGTTCACCCCTCAACAGCTCTAGTGTGACCCAAACATCAAAACCAAACAGCCCCACTGTCTCCCTGCAAAAGGGAAGTTGAATCAGGTGATCTCTAATTTTGCGAGATAACTATTAAAAATGGAAATATCTTACGAAATCATTGACGTGGGCCAGAGTGATACTGTGGCGTGCTATCTGCCTTGCATACAACTGACCTGTGTTTTGATCCCCAGCATCCCCTTATATGGTCCCTGAGTACCACCAGGAATAATTCCTGAGTGCAAAGCCAGGGTAACCTAGGCATCACAGAATTGCTGGCCCAAAAAGCAAAACAAAAAAAAAATCAGTGTTGATATAGGAAATAAAATAACTTTCTTTTAAAATTTTGTGAACACAATCTTGAGAATACTTCCTGGCCCAAAGTGCCTATAAGAAGTAAAAATGATTCCATCTCCAGTGCAACTAACATGTGCTGAATACAGTACCAGCAGCTTAGCCGCCACCCACACCACAACAGAACAAGGCCAACTCTGATGCATAGCCAGGTTTGTGCAGTACTGAAGACTAAAGAGCGCACCGTAGCTGGGTTAACAACACCCACTGAACAAACGTTGTGAAGACTACAGTGACCCCAGCAGCAAGTACAACAAACAGAATATGTGAGGAGCACAACTCTGCTATCTCTGATCTCTCCAGCAAATGTGCAAGCGGCACTAAGGTGCGCTAACCCAGCAACACGAAAGCCAGTTCTGTGAGCCCCCTTAACTAGATGTGTGGCCCCAGTTATTACATGTCAGCAATAAAAGGAAGGGGTGGGTGGGAGGTCTACCCAAACGCAGCACTGAGAGTAGCACCATGGGCACAGTCAGCGCAAATGTGTACAAATCTCTTTTGCTTTTCCAGTTTTATTGAACTTTTTTAAGCTTATCTTTATTGTGGCAGCATTGGAGTTGTATCTTTTTCTTTTTTTTTTTTTTTTTTTTTTTTAGGTCACACACCTGGCAGTGCTCGGGGAGTTACTCCTGTGCACTCGATTCCTCCTGGCATGGCAGTGCTCCACGGGGCACCATATGGGATGCTAAGGATTGAACCCAGAGTCGACTGCTTGCAAGGCAATCACACCTTCCCTGCTGTGCTATCACTCTGGCCTTCAGTTTAATTAATTTTGTTGTTTGCTGTTTTGGACCACACTAGTGTGGTGCTCAGGGAGAAGCTACTCTGGCAAGGCTCAGAGAACCATATGAATTGCTGGGGAGCAAACCAAGGTTGGTTGCATGCAGAAAGTGCCCCTGACACTGTACTATCTCTGGCTCCTTTTAATTCCCAAAGTATACATTTGTTACTTAAATGCCACTCTTCCACTGATATACCAAAACCCCAAAAGTTCAGATAACAGAGGCTAATGGATTCAGGTACAATTTTTAATAGTCAAAATAATCCAAGATAATACATACCTCCTGTTTCTGTATTATAATTATTGGTATAACCCCATCTTCACTTACTCCTTCGACCCAAACAGTCTTCAAAGAGCGCTGTCTAATGGAGGAAAAAATCCTGCATAAACTCAAGATAAGAGTGGTAGGTATAAAATTAAATAATGAGCAGATCAGCCTCCCTACCCTGTCTCTCCTTGCACCTAGGAATTAAACCTTTCCATAATATTATCTATTAGGTGTCTGCACAGACAATGGTTGTAGTGTGCCGAGAGGGATCAAACTTAGGACCCTCACATGTGAGACAAATGCCTACACAGCCAGAAATGACAGGCGATCACACAGCCAGAAAGTCTGGTTTGTATTAATCATGGAGCTAATTTTCAGGGAAGATAGTCCCATCTCTGAAAATGACAGCAACTGTCCTGTATGAAGAGGGTGCAGGAGTGAAGAACATCTAGGTTTTGCCCACCTCTGCGACTTCCAGTCAGAGATTTATAGGGAGAGAAGAGGAACAGCATGTTCTGGGGCCAGAGTGTTCTTATCTAGGAAGTAAATTTACTTAAGAAACTCCATAAACCCTAGAAGTCAATCATTTTAAAGAATCAAAGACACTATTTAATGAATTTAGTTTATTTACCTTTTTTAGCTTCCTTGAAATTCTTTCAGGTTTTTACCCATTGGGTTGCTTAAAGCAAAATACATTGCAATTAGTACTTTGCTTAAAAACAACTTTCAAAAAATTAATTTGGCAACAATTTATGAAATATTCAATGCGTGTAAAATACTACAAGTCTATAGTTAAAAGCATTAACTATGAAGCCAAAGTACAGAATGAGATGCAATGTAACCAAGAGGAAAAACAAACTGAAGATTCCTTACATACTACACAGAGATTATAGGACCCAGATACAAGTTGCTACATTTTTGTTGGGGGGATTAAGTGGGGTGCATACCTGAGGTGGTGATTCAGGGCACACTCCTGAAAACAATTTCTCCCGGGGATCATTCCTGGTAGAGATACAGGAAGCCCTATGGGGTGTTAGGAGCCAAACCCAGGACAATGACGTGCAAGGCAAGCACCCTTCCTGCCAGCCACATCTCCCAGTCTCAATAAGGCATTTAAAAGAGGCTTCATGTGGAGTGCCGGGCAATAGCACAGCAGGTAGAGTGTTTGCCTTGCGCAGCTGACCTGGATTCGATCCTGGCATCCCCATGGTCCCCGAGCTTTGCCAGGGGTAATTCCTGAGTACAAAGCCAGGAGGGTAACCCTGAAGGCATTGCTGGAGTGTGAACCCAAAAGCAAAAAATAAATAAATAATTAAATAAACAAACAAATAAATAAAAGGATTCACGGGAATTCAGGATAACTTTCAAATAGAAATTAGATGATCTCTTAATCACCATAGACAAGGCCACACACAGTACAGCAACAATTACATTGGGTAGGGTATCTGCCCTGCATGCAACCAACCCAGGTTTGATCCCTGACATCTGTAAAATTCCCAAGCCCCACCAGGAGGGTTCCCTGAGTACAGAGCCAGGGAGTAAGCCTGAGCATCACAAGGCCAGGCTCTAAAACAAAACAACAGTGTTATCTTGGAGCAGAAAAATGATAAAATGGAAGTCAGTGAAATAAAATGCAGCAATTTAAAACGAAATGTTGCGAGAGATATTTCAAAGCATCGTATCCACTGATGACACCAGGTATTCCACCACATTTTATGAGAATTAAGTTTGAGGCATAAAATGCAAGGCCATGAAGAAGCGTTGTCTGGTCTGTGGGAACAAATTAATTTCTTATACTGTGGGCCCAAATGCTTCCGTGAGTCCAGTTGAGATTTAATAATTTCTATTGACTTTTATCCTAAGAATATGATACTCATACGACTGTATTTAGAGAACTAGCTCAAGAAGCAGTATAAAATAGATTATTTAGTGTATGCTTTAGGACGGTGGCTTCAGCACCCTTTGGTGAAGATGTATGTGCTGGTCTGCAATATGAAGGTTGAAAACAACTGGTCTACCAGCTTGATCCATGACCAATATGTAGAGCAGGTGGGTGCTGATTCTCAGGTGTGCAAAGGCGGAGAATTTAAGGTAAATGGCATGTAATCTACCTCCTGATTTTTCTCACCTTATAGACAGGTAAGAGGAAGTTTTGAGGTATGATCAAAGTAACCTTGATGAGAAGGGATCCCAAATACTATCGCTGATCTGCTGATGGCCCCACTGCTACTGTTAAGAGATCATTTCATTCTTTAAAGTTACGGAACCATGGGGCGGAGAGCGATAGTAAAGCCGGGTAGAGCGTTTGCCTTGGGCCAGCCCATGCACCGACCAGGGTTCGATCCCTGACATCCCATATATGGTCCCCGAGCACCGCCGGGTGTCCCTCCAGTGCAGAACCAGGGTAACCCTGAGCATGCGTCGGGTGTGACCCAAAAAGCAAAAAAAAAAAAAAAAAAAAAAATTCTGGAACCTGGTTTCATGAAGTCTCTAAAGAGCGGCTTGTTGAGCTTTACCAGGCTTTACCAGTTTATAAAGCCTTGCCTTACACACAACAATCAGCTTACCAAAGAAGAAACATCTATTTTGCATCTGAAGCCCTAAGAGTTTGAACCCTACTACACTACCCCCACCTCTGCCAATTTCTATGTAATCTAGCTGATCAATACTATCACCATGCCACACACACACACTTCAAGCGGCATATAATCTTAATTACTATTCTACTCCAAACCTCTAAAAGTCCTTCTTGGACTATAAAGGTTGCTACTATGCTTTACTCTTGATGTTCTGTTTGGGGCTATATCCAGCAATCCTATAAGGGCTCTACCTTGGCTGGAAGCAAACCTATGATATACAGACCTTTGTGTAGCCTCCCTAGCTCTAGTTTGCTCACTCCCTGATACTAATGTTTGCTTCTGAAGAGAAAGATTAACATCTTTCTCTTGCATACCTAAAATAAGCCTATTTAGCTCAGAATTCACATAACTGGAATAAAAATCCCAGGGTTTCACAGATTTTTTTTTTTCTTTTGGGTCACACCAAGCGATGCTCAGGGGCTACTTCTGGCTCTTTGCTCAGGAATTGTTCTCCTGGCGGGTGCTGGGAGGGACCATATGGGATACCCGGGGATCGAACCCGGGCCGGGTGTGCAAGGCAAGCGCCTTACCGCCGTGCTATCACTCTGTGGCCCTGAGTTTTAGGTTTTAAGCAAGCAAAGGTACTTTTTATTGTAAATAAAAATACCACTGTATTCTATGCAATTAGAATCCAATATACATAAAAAGAAAAAAAGAAAAAAATTAATATACAGTATAATCCAATATACAAAACAATGGGAGGAGGAAACTCTGCTAAGTCAGCCAAAATAGTTTACTTAGATGGCGACCAATTTTGGTTTCTTTTCTGCTTTAATAAGAAAAATACCATTTATTTTAAAAAATCTACAATTTTGAAACAGAGGTTTGAAATTCCTTATTTCATATAAGGTCTCCTTACCATTTATATTTTCAGGTTTATTGATAGGTGCTTTTTGGGTCACTGCCAGATACTCAGGGAAAGTTACTCCTGAAAACCGCTTTGCTCGCGAATTATTTCTTGCGAGGGCTGCTAGGACCACTTATGGGATGCACGAGGATCAAACCTGGGTCGGCGTGCAAAGGCAAATGCCCTACATGCTGGACTACTGAAGACCTATCGTTTCTCTTTGTAACAAGTCCTCTATTAAAGACTTACTAAGCAGGTTACTGAT
>JAJIBD010034663.1:0-44671 GCA_021461705.1 Cryptotis parvus
CTGAGTGAAGAGCCAGGAGTACACTGAGCATCGCTTGGTGTGACCCAAAAAGAAAGAAAGAAGGAACTTTAAAGACTTCTTTTGTGGGATAGGGATGCTGGTAACACTCATCCATGTTTAGGAGTTACTCCTGCCCTCCACACTCAGGAATTGCTCCTGGCAGAGCTTAAGAACCATGGACATATTGGGATTGGACCCTGGTCGGCAGCATGACAGGCAAACAAATGCCTTACCTGCTGTCTGTGGCTCCAGCCCAGTCTCTGCAAAGTTCTCGAAACCGTAACACTAGTAGTTTCATAGGGCTGCCATAACAAAACACCTGAAGTCTGGATGACTTCAGCAACAGAAATTTCTCTTCTCACTTTGGAGTCTGGCGTATATGCAAGATCAAGGAGTCAGTGGGTTGGTTTCCTCCCTCTGGTCTCTTCTCTTTGCCTGCAGGTGGCCACCTTCTTGTCAGTAGACCCTCACCTTTGGTCTTTTTTTTTTGGGCCACACCTGGTGGTGCCTAAGGGTTACTCCCTGGTGATGCTCAAGGAACCATATGGTGCAGGGCTTGAACCTAGCTTCCTCTTGCGAGCATGTGCTCAGTTCCACTGAGCTATAGTCCCAGCCCTAGTCTGATCTTCTCCTAGCCAATTCTACACTTTTTATCTAGCCTAATCTCTTTTGATCATATCTGCAGTACTCAGGGGCCAACTCCTGCTGTGTACTTAAACCTCTCTTAGGACTGCTAGAAGACCATGCAGAGTTGGTGACTGAGTGTGGGACTCAAGTAGGCAATGAGCTCAGCATTTTTTAAGCCATCTCCCCGTCCTATTTTTTATTGAAACAGGGTGCCTCCAAGAGCTCAGAAAGCACGGGGGATTCTTCCTGCCATCTCAAGAAGCACTATTCAGTGCGGTGCTAGGGCTTAGTCGTTGCAGTGCTGCTCAGGCTCTGTGGACCCAGGGGACCATCCAGGGCTGCTCAGTGGTGTACCCAGTGTTACTCAGACGTCTTAAGTTAATTTATTCATATCATTGGGTTCCCTTGTACTAGATGAGAGTAAATGCTGGGGGATTGTTTTTATTTAAAAAAAAAAGGTCCTCAGGAATACACCTTGGGTAGTATTTGGGGAGCATTTTATATGGTCTACACTAGCCCACACCACCATCCTGGCCCTGTGCTATATTCTTGGCTATACCTATTCTTCTTAAGAACACTGAACTAGGGATAACCATAATCGTAATATTAAATTTAATTTTCTAATGTAAAGTCTCATCTCAGGGTCAGAGCTTTAGCTGACATCCCACCGCAAGGCGAAGTCCCTGAGGATCGCTGGGTGACCCAAAAAAGCAAAAAAAAAGTCTCATTTCCTGGGGCCAGTGCATTAGTACAGCTGGTGTAGGGTATTTGCTTTGCATGCAGCTGACCTGGTTCGATCCCCGCATCCCATAACGTTCCCGAGGCACCGCCAGAAGTAATTCAAGTGTAGAGCCAGGAATAACCTGGGAGTATCACGATGTAGAACTGAAAACAAAAAAAAAAGTCTTTCTGCTTCCCTTGCATGCATTTAACCCTGGGTCCCATGGTGCTGCATATAGTTTCAAAGCCCTCCCCGGAATGATGCTTCACTGAGCAAGGGATGAAGCCAAGTACTGCCAGGACCCAAACCAAAAACAAAATTTGAAGTGTTTTGTCTAATACAAGTTTTGCCCTCCCAGCTTGCTGAAGATCTCTTCTGTTTTCCCTGGTTCAGTGGGCATACAGTCACCATTTCAGCAGGCAGATCAGAGCTTTTGTGTCTTAGGGTGCTTCCTGAGTGTTAGCTTCTATGTTAGAAGAGTGATTTTGCTACATCTTCGTCATGTGTGGTGCAGGCTGAGTGGCGGTGGTGAGGGTCTGTAGCTTCGTGCGGGTCTGGGGCTCAGTGTGCAGCTCTGTTTGACATCTGCCTCCCTGCCTTCCCCTTTTCAGGAACTCGCAGTTGCATTTGCTAGATGAGCTCTCAGTGCTGCCACCTGGTGAACAGATGCTACAGCTGCACCTGACTGCACCTGTGGGTCCTTCCCAGATTGGCCCTGAGTACCTCAAAAACCGGACTGATATCCTTTGGGTTGCCTGAGTTTGCCCACTCCCAGCTATCAGTTAGGTACTAGTTGTCCAGGAAAGATCCTGCTTGATGTTCCCAAGTCTGATTTAGGCCTGGCCTACAGTCAATTAATTGTTCAAGAATCCAACCAGAAGGAAGCTGCACTTCCTCAAATCCAGGAGGTTGGTGTGCAGTGGCCAACTATGGGGAAGAGGTGGCTTTGGGCTTGCTTGACAGTTAACCCCCCACCCCACACACACACACTCACACACACGTCCCGTCTTCACTCTCAACAGGTGGTTGTTAAACTTGTTGCTAGATTGAGGGTAAGACGGGGTGGTGATGGTATGCTCCACCCTGGATCACAACTTGGAGCCTCTCTCTCTTTAATCCCCAAAGTGCTGGTGTGGCTACAGCCAGATGCTATGGAAGGGGACACCATGAGGGAGAGGACAATGTGAGACCGGGACCTGTGCTTTTGCTGAAAAGTCGTGCTTCTGACTCGCCTTGGGGTGCTGGCCTTCAGGCTCCCCTCTGTTGAGTAGCGGAGTCCTGGTGTTCAAGTCGCGGCACACTGATCCAGTGTTCAACTAGACTGTGGCCCTGCTGTGGCCTCAAGTCCCTTCCGAGAATGTGCACTTTAGCTGTGTCCTTGGTGGCCTTCACCCATGCTGGAGATGTCCTCTGGGTACTGCTCTATGAAAATTTTTTTTTTGCTTTTCTTGGGATCATACCCGGCAATACTCAGGGGTTTCCCCTGGCTCTGCCCCTCAGGAATTAATTACTCCCTGGTGCTCAGGGGACCATATGGAATGCCAGGGATTGAACCCGGCCGGCATGCAAGGCAAACGCCCCTCACCGCTGGGCTATTGCTCCGCCCTGAGCTCTCTGAAAATTTTTGTGTCCAGCTCTTTCTTCCTGCTTTCTAGGGATCCCTCTCATTCACTCAGAACTCCACTATCCTGGCCCTGTCATCCTCCAGAAAGGAATTTTCATTATTTTATTTACTAACATTTTTTGTTTTCATAGCAACCCTTTTCTTTGATTTAGGGTCTTATTCAGTGCTGGGTCCTGTGTTTAGGAAAGCAGGTGGTGGCAGGAACTGAATCTAGACCTGCATAAAAAGCATGTGCTCCAGCCCATAGAGCTTTCTGGCCTCCAGCGACCCTTCAGATGAGTGGCCATTAAGCTGAGTTAATTACAGGATCAGGCCAAGATGGTTGAAATAGGGGAGCCTGTATTTGCATCCAGCTGCTCATAGCAAAAATCAACACCTAGTCTTGGAATAAGCCACATAGGAAGACATCTGAAACCCTCATGAAGATCCCCAACAGTAGGGGACAGGAGAGCACAAAACAGATTGAGATACAGAGGGTCCAACTTGCCAAGAAACTACAATATTGTTAAGAGAGTTCTCAGGTGTGAAAATGCTCTGGGAGACAGATTATGACACACAGCTGGCAGCCTAACTGTAAAATCATATATAAAAATTATATATATATACTTTTTGGGGGGACCATATGGGAAGCTGGGGATTGAACCAAGTCGGCCGTGTGCAAGGCAAATGCCCTACCCACTGTGCTATCACTCCTGCCCTGTTTTGGGAACCACTCCAAGCAGTGCTAGAACTTACTCCTGACTCAGTGCTCCTTGATTACTCCGGTGGGCTAGGGAGGCCATATAGGGTCCTAGGATTGAACTAGGACCAATCACACCAGAGCAAATAAGTGCCTTGCCCACTGTACAATCACTCCAGCTCCTTGGGAAAATATTCTAATTGTGACAGTAATATCAAAGTATGACTTTCTAGGGAACTTTGGAAAATGTTTACATATATATGTATCCACACGGCAGAACCTGGCAAGCTACCTGTGTCATATTTGACATGCCAAATACCAGTAACAATTATAGACCTCATTCCCATGACTTGATGGCATGGTTTGAGGCTCTTTATGTTCCTGGAGTGGACAGATGCCCTTGGGCTATCTCACATGTGACAGGACGTATTGAGATAGTTGTGCCCGCCGAGCAAATTGATGAGCTACGGGAAGACAGTGATACAGTGATATATATACTTTACAGCACTGGAACTGGATGCAAAAATCTAGAGAGTATAAATGGGTCAGTCACCAACAGGCACCATCCTGCCGAGACACCAGATTGGATGTCACTTCCAAGGTTCCTGACCTCGAGGGTAAATTCCTTGGGTGAGTTCCACCCACCCCAAACTAGTAAGTAACTGGAGGCTGAGACACTTTTACTTGACTGCTTAAGCCTGCAGAATTGGCTATCCCAGATCATAACCTGACTGTTAGCAAGTCACAAGCAACAGTCAGAATGCACACAAACTTCCCAAAACAAGCAGTTCGCAAAGGGGGCCCCACTGCCTGCTGTGTTCAGAGACAGCTCTGAATGGGCATGCACTGACCAAGGCTCCAGGCTTCTCCGCAGGCCCCCTTAAGCCCCCACCCCAATTCCCAAGCACACCTATCTGTTCGACCATCGCAGCCTGGGAAACACCAGGCACTGGAGACCTTGAACCCTGGTTTCCACTGACCCACTCAGATCTGGTACACAGCTACCTCTGGGCATTTGTAATCAGAAATCTCAGGTTGCTTCTCAAATTTGTTAGAACGTGGCTTACAGCTGCCACTGAGCCCTGAGGTTGCATCCTTGGTTATCCTTCAGGTCTGCTCAAATTTGGGTGTCCAGTTGCCTGGGGAGTTTTTTAAGTTTGAATTCCTGGTATCCACTTTCTAAGCCTGATGAAACTCGATGCCCCTGTGGAACCTGGAAATCTTATACTCCAGTTCAAAATTAGTTGAGAGCTGCCACCGGTCATGTGGAGACAGTCTGGCGTGCTCAAATTGGTGCACAGACACCCCTCAAGTGCTGACCATCTCAAAGTCTAGGTTGCAGGCCAGGCTGACATTATCACGGACAAACAGTTGCCGTCCTGGTCTGCTTGGCTTTGGGTACTCTGGCTTCACTGCCTTGGGGTCATAAGACAGTTTTAATTTAAAAATTCAGGTGATGGAGGGTTGGAGAGCTAGTACAGGGGTAGAGCGCTCCATTCTATGTGCCAACCTGGATTCAAGCCCTAGCACCCCGTATGGTCCCCCAAGCACTGCCAGGAATAAGTTCTGGGCATAGAGCCAGGAGTTAAGCCATGAGCACAGCTGGTTGTGGGTCCCTCTTCCCCCCAAAGAAGAAAAGGCGATGGGATCAGAGACATAGTACAAGGGTAAGTTGCTTTCCTTGCATATGGCCACACTCTTGGTTCTATTCCAGGACCCCTGGTCCTCTGAACACAGCCGGTGACTCCAGCAACAGCCCCTGGGCACCGCTTTACGTGGTAAAAATAAAAATGACAGGTGAAGGGGTGGGAGAAGCAGCACAGGATTAAACACTTGCCTTGCACGTGGCACTACCAGTTTGATTCTCAGGCAACAAAAATGAAGTAACTCCTACGGGGTGTGCCCCTCTCCCTTGCCCCCAAAAAGAAATATGATTGTGAGGTCAGAGACATATCCACGGGGATTAAGGCAAAATTTAATGTTAGACACAAAATCATAAAATACAATGATGAAAACATTGGCAATGCTTGTTAATACTGGCTTCAGGAATGTCTTCAGGAATTCCATTGGGACACTGGGAAAAAAAACCAGAAGTGCCCAATGAGAGACGAGTAAAGAAACTGTATATATACAAATGGAATACCACTGTTCAGCTACAGGAAAAGATGGACCCTTACCACAACATAGACAGGACTGAGGGAGTCCTTCACTTCCTTCTAGGTGAAGGAAGTCAGGAGAAGAAATACTGCATGGCTTTATTCATGTATGTTTTATTCATGTATAAAGAAATAACGCTAAGCAACAGTGCCTAATGAAAGCAATCTTTAGACAACAATCACCCAAAATGAGGTAACCGACACTGGGGAGAGTGGGCTAGAGGCCCTATGGACTTTGGTAATAACTGTGAAGTGGTGCCATAATTTCCCTAAAACATAGAAATATTTATACTCTGGCAGACCAACACTATCTCAATAAATGTACAAAGATAAAATCTTGCCAAATCTTGCTGGGGGATGTTAAGTGAAGTTAGTTGGCAAGTTGGAAAGAAAGATGATTTTACTCATTATGAAGTAAAAAGAAATCAAAGAAACAGACAAATCTATAGTCAACTCGTATTCAGATAAAACGAAGGATGTCAGGGACTCATGGGGGACACAGGGCAGCATGGGGAGTCGAGGTTGGAGATTCTGCCGCTTCTGTGATACTGCTGTGGGGGCGGGGGGCAGAGAGATGGCTTGAAGTGCTGGAGAGCGCGACTGGCATGTCCCCTGGCAACATGCTGGCCCTGAGCATAGCATCGCTGGGAGTGGCCCCTTAGCATCAAGCAGCTCTAGCTATTGCCTAAGAAAAAACAACCCCCCAAGCCAGCTCTCAGTCTCCCCTCACCCGTTTTTTGGATCAGACGCAGGCTGCACACATGCCAGCAAGTATTTTCAACCATTAGTCTTGTAGAGATAGAGGTTGAAAACCACTGACATAAACCAACTGTAACCTCAATTCAAGAACAGAAAAAGCCCGAGACTTAGTACAGTGCTCTTCCCACTTGCCAAGTGCCCTTCCAAACTGAGCCCGATCCCTGGCACCAAAAATGGACACCAGGTGTTGTGTCCCCAAAACCACAAAAGATTAGTTTTAATTTAAGGAGATTTATGTTCAAACTTTCGAGAATACCTTATTATTATAAAGATAAGGGGACCCCCAGGAGGGCAGACGGGTTTTGGGAGGGCCCATCACCTCTGGGGGTCCGGAAGCAGCCGGATGGGACCTCGCCCATCACACTAGCCACCATTTTTGCTGTCCGGACGCTGGGAAACTGCCTCACGACCAGATCAACAGAGCAAAACCAGTTCGAGCCCAGGTAGGCGGCTCCCAGAAGCGGAATCACTGGGAATTCGTCAGATGGAGTCAGGGTTCGGCCATTCCCCTCTCCATTTTGTCGAGCCTGGTGGCCCCGCCCCAGGAGCTTCCTGGGCTGCCAGCCATAGCATGAAGAGGCCCACAAGCGGCTGGGGAGGCTGGAACTTGGCTCTACCAGGGCCCAGCTGACTATGGGACCCCCCAGGAGGGCAGACGGGTTTAGGGAGTGGGCCCGTCACCTCTGGGGGTCCCGGAGGCAGCCGGATGGGACTCGCCCATCACACTAGCCACCATTTTCGCTGTCCGGACGCTGGGAAACTGCCCTCACGACCAGACTGAAAGAGAGGCCGGCAGCGCCGGTCCATTAAAAATAGTGGAAACAGTTAAAAAAAAAAAAAAAAGATAAGGGAGATAGTTTAAAGATACTTTATTTATAAGTTATACTTTAAAAAAATGTCTCCGTTGCAGATTTGCAGGAGTTAGATGTCGGTGAAACAGCGTATTGTTATCTTACCAACTGAGTCAGAATGCACAGATTAGGAGATGACAGATGACCAAGTACACTGAAAATATGTTATGATGACTCTAACTAGTATCTCACCGATGGAAAGTTGTCTCTAATGAATGCCAGAAGAAACAAAGAACCCGATTATTTATTTGTACTCAGATTTTAATAAGGTATCATTTTCTTACAAGTATACTAGCAACCTTAAAAGATAATATTTACTACCAAATGTTAAATACTGTACAATTTATAAAAAATAAAATTTAATGGATTTGGAGTAATAAAGGAAGGTACCTAACTCAAAATAGATTACATAAATAAATTCTACCACTTAAGAAATTTAACCAGAAAACAGGAAATTTCTAGTTTGTCTAAGGGAATTCTGACTGATGGCAGAACCAATACAATTTTGGTTTAAGTCTTCAGATACATCTTTTTTAATAAACCCTTTAAAAACTATCTCCCCCCAAAAAAACTATCTTCACTGTACACATAATGTTGCTATATGGGATATATGACAGGGAAAAAAGACTGTTAGACTATGAAGCCAAGATTAGGGTTATGATGTATACAACTATATTTCAAATTTAACTCTGGAACTACTTTGCCTGGTTCAAAGTAAAAACAGGCTAAATAAGCAATGGCTGTTGCCTTACACTGAACTGGGAAAACACCTATTTCTACCTTTGGTCCCACCTCTGTATTACATCCTATTACCTTTGAAATACTTTGAGTTGCAGTCCTGGTGCATGGTCCCTATATGCTTACACTGTATCAAATTCCTAACAAAATCCTCAGAACTCATTAAGCACTGTGTGGGAATCTTCCCATATGGGTTCTAATTCTTAGGTAACACTAGTATCAACATACAAGAATAATTCGGTTTCAATGTTACATAAATAAGCTCATACAAGAATAATGACCTGCTTTCCCATGTTTTAAAGATATACCGCATATTTTTAAACATAATTAGCAAATTTTAGTCACTGAACATAATATATCACAATGCCACGTAATAGGCCTTCCATTTTATGAACAAAAAATAACTTTCACATGAAAAAGATTTATTTTAATTTACAGAAAATACATTAAGAATAAGTCTAGAATTTTAAGCACAGAAGTATTCTGAAACAAGAAGGGTTTTAGTGTAGCTTCCGTTCTGCTCCAAAACTATACAAAAAGCCCTTCCACAACTACTGATCATCACCTCGTTGCCTTAAGTTTCTAGACTTCCCATTTTCAAGTCTTCTCTTCTTGAAGACAGGGGCCACTCCATCTGCTATGACCCCAAGAGAGGTGACTGTTTTCTCTTTAAATACCACTGTGGGTTCCCCCATCAGCATCAGCTTCGGAAGGTGATACATACTCATTTTCAGTGTTTGGAAGCTCCAAATCTACCTCCTCACTGGAACAGAAAGTAAAAAGAAAACACTGTTTCAGAAGCTGAGATTGGGAGCTGGTGCCCACCTGGGTTTGATCCAGCACATGTCCCCTCCCAGGATCACTGGGGGTGGCCTGGAGGTCACTGAGCCCCAAGGGGGTAGCCCTAGTTATCCACTGCTCCATCCCCAGGCCCTTACAGTGAACCACTAACCTGGGGCCGAGAATTACTCTGAGTGGCCCCCAGGGCGCCCTGAGCACGACTTGGGGAGTGTCCCGCCTCCCCACCCCAAAGGTTTATTTCAGAGTAAGGTCAGCTTCTAGAAACAAACTAACTCAGTTAATCTCATAGTAAGATCAGCAGCACATAAACACAAAAAGTGGCAATAAATGCTGCACATATTCTTTATTCCTGTATCATAAAGTGTATATAAGAAAATGCCTGCATCTGAATGTAGTTAGCAGCACAGATTCTTTCTTTTTTTGCTTTTTTGGGTCACACCCGGCAATGCTCAGGGGTTTTCTCCTGGCTCTGCATTCAGGAGCTACTCCTGGTGGTGCTCGGGGGACCATATGGGATGCTGGGGATCGAACCCGGCCGGCACAAGCCAGCCACGTGTAAGGCAAATGCCTTACCCGCTGGGCTATCGCTCCGGCCCCAGCAGTACAGATTCTATAGGTGGGTAAGGATACAGCTATTTATGCAAGTTTATTAGCTATGGACAGACAAGGATTGTGGGCGTTTATGCAGCACAAGAGGAAAACAAAGGAATACTCATGTCCTGGCTTGTTGGGGGTTATTTACCTAGCACCTTTTTTTCTAAGATGTCGCCCTACCTATGAAGGTGATTAGTATATGTAACAACTGACTAGTCCTGAAATTATCTGCCTTACAGGAGCCTATTCTTTACTGAACTAGTCAATGAAAGAGCAAATTAGAAATACACCAATCAGTCCCACTCACGAGTTCTTTGAATATGAACCAGAATACCTGTCATTTTTAACTCTCTAGAGGTTAAGAATAAAAACTGTTGGAATCGCCTATTCTACTTAGAGAAAGGAATTATTTAGGAGAATAAAGCTGACATGCAGAAAAAAAAAAGTACACTTGGGAAATAAAGACTCCTTGGGCCAGAGCAACAGTCCAGTGGTAGGGTTTTGCCTTGCACATGCTGACCCAGATTTGATCCCCAGCACCTCATATGATCCCCTAAACACTGCCAGGAGCAATATCTGAGAGCAGAAACAAGAATAACAACTGTGCATTGCCAGGCGTGGTCCCCAAAAATAAACGGGCTGGAGCAATAGTACAGTGGGTAGAGTGCCTGTCTCGTATGTGACCAACCTGGGTTTGATCCCTGTACCACATATGATCCCATGAGGCTGCCAGGAGTGATCCCTGAGCACAAAGCCAGAAGCAAGTGCTACCGCCACTGGGTGTGGCCCCCAAACAAAAATTTTGGAGGGCTAGAGCAATAGTACATCAGGTAAGGTGCTTTGCCTTAAGAGACGGCTGACCCAGGTTCAATCCCTGGCATCCCATATGGTTCTCCAAGCACTGCCAGGAGTAAGTCCTCATTCTTGCCAGGTGTGGACCCAAAGCCACAAAAAGGATGGGGTGGAGGGAAGAAAGAGTCCTACCAAAATTTTAGTTCTCGCTCCAGTGGTTCCTAAAGCCCATGCCAATTCTAGTACCATATGGCAACACCAAAGCTGTAAACCTGGTGGCAGAGTCCTGGCTGGGCCTGAGCAGTTAGTGCCAGGAGGAACATAGTGGTGCCCATAGTGCCACTGGGTAAAGCCCCTATTAAAACAAACAAAATATATAATTTCTGGTACTTACTGAGTCTCAGCTTCTTGATTAATTTCTTGCCATTGTCCATATGGAGTAGGAGTTGCTTTTTTTATGAACTTTGGGCTTTTCTTTTTTAGAAACTGATGAATTCTGTTCCTGGCTTCTTTTAACTTTTTTGTGTTCCTGATTCATTTCCTTTATCACTACTACTTTTCTTCTTTATCTGAAATGTCAAAGTCAAGAAATAATACACTTCAATGTTAAATGAGAATTAAAATATTTCTATAATGTAGTCTTACTGATTTATAGACACGTATTTATAAATACACTTAATTAAATTAGTATTTAATGGGACTGCATGAAACTAAGAAGCTTTTGCACATCAAAAGAAAAGGTGAGCAAGATACAAAGACAACTAACAGACTGGGAGACCCCATATCCAAGATATATCAGGCACTGGTAGAACTTTACAAGAAAAAAAAATTCAACCCATCAAAAATTGGGGAGAAGAAATTAATAGAAACTTTCTCAAAGAAGAAATTCAAATGGCCAAAAGGCATATGAAAAAATGCTCTTCATCACTAATCATCAGGAGTGCAAATCAAGACAACAATCAGGTATCATCTACGCAACACAGACTGGCACACATTCAAAAGAATAAGAATAACCAGTGCTGGCGTGGATGCGGGGGATAAAGGAACTCTCATTCGTTGCTGGTGGGAATTCTGACTGGTCCAACCTTTCTGAAAAACAATATGGGGGCTGGAGGCGATAGCCCAGCGGGTAGGGCATTTGCCTTTGACCCGGCTAGCCCGTGCAGCCTGGGTTTGATCCCCAGCGTCCCATATGGCCCCTGAGCACCGCCAGGAGTAATTCCTGAGCCAGGAGAAACCCCTGAGCATTGCCGGGTATGACCCAAAAAAGAAAAAAAAAAGGAAAAAAAGAAAAACAATATGGTCATTCCTCTAAAAATGAGAAATTTAGCTACCATTTGATGCAGCAATACCACTCCTGGGAGTATACCCTGGGGGCCAAAAGCACACGGCAGAAACAATATCTACAATTCTATGTTCATTGCAGCACTGTTCATAATAGTCAGAATCTGGAAACAGCTGAGTACCCAAAAATGACAACTAGATAAGCTATGGTACTTCTATACAATGGAATACTGTGCAGCTGTTAGGAAAATGAAGTTATGAAATTTGACTATAAAGGGGTGGACATGGAGAGGATCATGTTCTGTGAAATGAGTCAGAAGAAGGACAGAATGACTGCACTCATTAGTGGGTTTTAAAGAAAAATAGTCACTTGATCACTTGATCACTTGAATCCCGTTATTCATCGATTTGCTTGAGCGGGTGCCAGTAACATTTCCATTGGACCCTATCACATGCCAATGTAACAGCCCAATGGCATCTGGTTGATTCAGGAATATGAAGAGCCTCAAACCGTTCCTTCAGGGTCTTTACAAGGAAGTCTGACCATCTTGTAGGTGGGCGACCACGTGATCTTTTGACATCCCGTGGGATCCAGTCGGTAACGGCTCTAGTCCAGTGGTTGTCTCCAAATCGCATTACATGTCCAGCCCATCTGATTTTCGATGTCTTGGCAAACGAGACAGCGTCCCTGATTCTGGAATAGCGACAGAGGTCAGAACTCTGGATTCCTTCTCTAACTTGAGTGGGCGTGATATTCCAAGCATAGCTCTTTTGATTCCTCTCTGGGAGACCCAAATAGCATTCTCATCCTGCTTTCGTAAGGGCCCAGGTCTCTGAGGCATATGTTAATGCAGGGAGAACGGTGGAGTCAAAGAGATGTGCCCAAAGTCGGAGGTTCTTTGTCCTTTTAGCTATTTCTTCGATGCCTTTGAAGGCATTCCATGCCGCTCTCTTCCTCCTGCGCAGCTCAGGTTTTAGGTCGTTCATCATGTTGATTTCTCGACCTAGGTACACATAACTGCTGCATTCAGAGATGTTTGTTCCATTGAGAGTGAATGGGGCCTCAGGAACTAGTTCATTCTTCATGAACATTGTTTTCTTTAGATTCAGCTGTAGACCTATCTTTCCACATTCTTGGTCGAAGTCAGCCAGCATTTGTGGCGCTTGGCTAATGTTTGGTGTTATTAGAACGATGTCATCAGCGAAGCGGAGGTGGTGTAGTTGCCGAGCATCTATCTTCACTCCCATTCCTTCCCATTCTAATTGTCGCATGATGTTCTCGAGGGTGGCACTGAAGAGTTTTGGTGAAATGGTATCACACTGTCGAACCCTTCTTTTCACATTAATGATCAATTCTTTGTAGAATGGTGAGTTCCTGGTGGTGAATCCGTAATACAG
The DNA here is from genome assembly GCA_021461705.1 of Cryptotis parvus. Classification (NCBI taxonomy): domain Eukaryota; kingdom Metazoa; phylum Chordata; class Mammalia; order Eulipotyphla; family Soricidae; genus Cryptotis; species Cryptotis parvus. The sequence goes on from JAJIBD010034663.1 coordinate 13,025, forward strand.
CTCACGAAGGATCTTGATGTATTGGTTTGAACACCCTGTTTGGCTAGGGCTTCGATGACTGCTTCAGTCTCCACAGAATCAAAGGCTTTCTGTAAATCAATGAACGTGAGACAGAGCGGCATCTTGTACTCCCTACAAACCTCGATGAGCTTGGTTACTGTGTGGATATGGTTGATTGTGCTGAATCCTTTCCGGAAGCCTGCTTGTTCGCATGGTTGTCCTTCATCTAGTGTTCTGCTAATCCTGTTCAGGATGACTCGTGTAAACAGCTTGTAGATGACGGACAACAGGCAGATGGGGCGATAGTTGCCTATGTCGTGAATGTCTCCCTTCTTGAACAGTAGAACTGTCCTGCTGGTTTTCCATTGGGAGGGCACCTTGCATTCGGACAGGTAGTGTGTGAAGAGCTGAGCTAGTGTATTGATGAGTACCGACGGCAGATTCTTCAGGTATTCGGGTCTGACTTTGTCTGGGCCTGGTGCTGTTCCCTTCTTTACCGACGAGATGGCATGTTGGATTTCAGAAGGGAGAACGTTGGGAATGACATATCCATCCTGTGGAATTTGGTATGTGGGCAGGTGGATGTGGCTATCAAAGAGATTTGAGTAGAAGTCCTGGATAATCTTCTCCATTGCCTTTCTGGAAGATGTGATAGATCCATCAGGGCGTCGGAGGGCAGTCATCTTGGTCTTATAGTTGGCGAAGGACAGGCGGGCGGTGCGAATGCTTTTCCCGGCTTCTGCTGCATCTTCCAGTATTTCTGCTCTTCTGTCTTTGAGGTCTTCTTTTATCACTTCTCTGCACCGTTTAGCAATCTTGGACGTTAGCATTTGGTCTCCTGAGGCTCGCGCCTTGCCACGTTGGCGGAATGAGCTCGAGAGTTTCTGAAGACAGGCGTCCTTTTGTGTCTTTCTCTCTCTCGGCATTCTTCGCACAATCATGGAGGTGCTGAACCAGTTGGTTGTATTCTTCATCGATGTCGTCAATGATGGTATCTTCCCATGTTGCTGCAATGGTGCCAAAGAGTTCCCAGTTGGTGGTCGTTCTGGGAGTTCTCTTCTTAAACTTTGCAGCCTTTTCTCCCGTTGCGGGAAGTAGAATTTTGCACGAAGGAGACGGTAGTCCGATCCTGTTTGGAATTTGGGGACGACAGCTACATCGGTCAGACAAAACCGTCGATTGAAGATGATGTGGTCAATTTCATTGTGGAACTGTCCGCCAGGAGATTCCCATGTCCAACGTTTTGCTTCAGCTTTCTGGAACTGTGAGTTCCCATGAATGGTCTTTGTGGACATGATGAACTCAGATAGTCTCTCACCCTGTTCGTTCCATTCTAGGCCATGGGTCCTGATGTGGAGTTCTTCAGCCGATCTTCTCGGTCCTATCTTGGCATTAAAATCACTGACTATGATCTTGTAGAAGGTGTGATCTTTTTTTTATAACTCCTCCAATTCCATGTAGAATTTCTCAATTTCATCTTCTTTGTATATGGATGTTGGTGCATAGACAATGAAGATAGAAATTGCTGGCAGTGGGCCACATCTCTTCAAGTGTAATCGTCCTATTCGGTTTGTTAGGCATTCAAATGAATCAATGTTTACGGCCATGTTCGTGTTGACAAGGACACCAATGCCACAGATGCCTCTTTCGTTGCATGTTCCAAGGAACAAAACCCCCGGGGCCGTGGTTCTGCACCTCGGCTGGCGCCTAGCAGCCGACTTAAAACTGGTGCAGACCAGGGGAATCCGACTGTTTAATTAAAACAAAGCATCGCGAAGGCCTGCGGCAGGTGTTGACCGATGTGATTTCTGCCCAGTGCTCTGAATGTCAAAGAAAAATAGTATGAGACTAATATCCAAGGCCAGGGAAAACAGAGGCCAGGAGGACATGTCAATGTTTGGATTCTACAACATGTATGTGGGGGAAAGAGGCTAAGTAAAGTAGAGAAGGGATCAGTTTGACAATAATAGTTGGAAATAGTAATGCTAGATTAGAACTGAGTATTGAAAGTAGGTCAAGGGATATATATGATAACCTTTCAGTGTTTGTATTGCAAACCAGAATGCGCCGCGTGCATGCGTGTGAGAGAGAGAAAGGAGAAAGAGAGAGAGAGAGAGAGAGAGAGAGAGAGAGAGAGAGAGAGAGAGAGAGAGAGAGAGAGAGACTCTGCCATAGAGGCAGGGGTTAGGGGGTGGGGTGGGAGGGAAAAGGGGCACATCGGTGTTGGGAAATGTGCACTGGTGGAGGGATGGGTGGTGGAACACTGTATGACTAAAACCCAATCATGAACAGCTTTGTAAATTGTTTATCTCACAGTGATGTAATAAAAACAATACAACAACTTTAAGAACTGGCAGACAGAATGATCAGAAAGTCTGTAACAGCCAATGAGTGATTACTATGATTTTGACCTATATAATAAGTAAATTAAAACCATTTAATACAATAAAAAAACTGAAAAATATTGGCATTTAAAACTGTATCACTGTCTTCCCGTTGTTCATCGATTTGCTCGAGCGGGCACCAGTAACATATCCATATGTCCTGTTCCAAGCAAGTGTAGCCCAAGGGCATTTGCTTGCTCCAGGGACAGAAGAGCCTCAAACCATTCTTCAGGTCATGGAATTGAGGTCCATAATTGCTACTAGTATTTGGCATATCAAATAAAACACAGGTAGCTTGCCAGGCTCTGCCCTGTAGGTGGTATACTCTCAGTAGAAGGCTCTCATCTCAAGTATTTACTGATGAAACTTAAAGGGGAAAGATCAGGTTTTCTCTTGGGTGGAGCTCTGAGGAACTATGGAGTCTGGATGTTAAGAATGACTGACCTCATGATGTGTGGGTTGCTCTGGCTTCTTGCTAGGCTTACTGGGATGGCAGGTATCAAGGGTACTGACGGGTATCAATACTCAGGTCACACCTGAGTATTTCCAGGTGTGACCAAAAACAAAGTCCTTAAAAGGTTTTTTTTTTTTTTTTTTTTTTTTTTGCCTTTTTTGGGACATAGCCAGTGATGCTCAGGAATTACTCCTGGTGGTGCTATCAGGGAATGATATAGGATGCCAGGGATCAAACTCAGGTCAGCCCCATGTAAGACAAATTTCCTACCCACTGTACTACTGCTCTGACCCCAACTCAGTATTTTTTTTTTTTTTTTGCTTTTTTTGGGTCACACCCGGCGATGCTCAGGGGGTTACTCCTGGCTCTGCACTCAGGAATTGCCCCTGGCGGTGCTCGGGAGACCATATGGGATGCCGGGGATCGAACCCGGGCGGGCACAGGCCAGCTGCGTGCAAGGCAATCGCCCTACCCGCTGGGCTATCGCTCCGGCCCCCCAACTCAGTATTTTTATTATGTCTAAAATACCAATAGTAAAGGCTACTCTTTTTTTTATTTTCCTTTTTTGGCTATGTCCAGTTGAGACCAGGGCTTAGTCCTGGTTCTGAACTCAGGAATCTACTCCTGGTAGGCTTGGGTGACCATATGAGCTGCGGGGAATTGCACCTGGGTCAGTGGCATTCAAGGCAAGCACCTTACCCATGGACTATTGCTCCAGCCTCTACTTGTAATGTTTTTTCATATTAATTTTGCTTTTGGGCCATACCTGGCAGTGATCAGAACCTACTCCTGGCTATGAGCTCAGGGGTCACTGCTGGAAAGCTAAGGGGACCATATGTGTGCCAGGGATCAAACTCAGGTTGGCCGCATGCAAGACGAGCACCCAACCTGCTGTATTACTGCTCCGGCCCCTCATATACTAAAAAACTTTAAATATATCTTTAACAGACATTGCTTCAAAATGATATTGCATGACATCTTCAAGAATATAGAATTTTCAAGGAATTCATATTTAAAAATATTTTATTATACCACCGTGAGACATACAATTACAAAGAAGTTCATGTTTGGATTTTGGTCATAGAGTGTTCCAGTACCCATCCCTCCCTCCACCAGCGCCCATTTCCCACCACTGATGTTCCTGATTCCCTCACCCTCCCCTAGCCTGCCTCTATGGCAGGTTCTTTATCTCTTTTTTTCTCTTTCTCTCTTCCTTCTCTTACACACTGTGGATTGTAATACATTTAGAGGTTATAATGTGTATCTTTTTGCCTGTATTCAATGCTCAGTTCTAGGCTGGTATCACTTTCGACAATTACTAGCACACTGTTCCCTTCTCTGTCTTACCAAACCTCTGATTCCCACCCATTTGTGGTAATTTCCACCTTTGACAAGACCTCTTGATCCATGTTTTGCCTGACCTTGGATATCAGTATCAATATATATATATGTATATATATGTTTATGTCATGTGTCATGCAAATATTGCAGTCATTCTATATCTGTCTTTTTCCTTCTGGCTAATTTCACTGAACATGATCCAATCCATGTTCATCCATTTACAAGCAAATTTCATAACTTTATTTTTCCTAACAGTTACATAGTATTCCATTGTGTAGATGTACCAAAGTTTCTTTATCCAGTCATCAGTTCTTGGGCACTCTGGTTGTTTCCAGATTCTGGCTATTGTGAATAGTGCTTCTATGAAAATAAAAGTACAGATGGTGTTTCCGCTGTGTATTTTTGGCTTCCAGGGTATATTCCCAGGAATGGTATTGCTGGGTGAGATGGGAGCTCAATTTCTAGTCTTTGAAGGAATGTCTATATTGCTTTCCAAAAAGGCTATACCAGTCGACATTCCCACCAACAATGGATGAGAGTCCCCTTTTCAAGGAATTCATTTTATAAGATAACACTTTCTCAAAATTTAAAGCAGGACCCAAAGCTATATATTCCTTTTTTTTTGGGGGTAGGTCACATCTGGCAGTGCTCAGGAGTTACTCCTGGCTCTTGGCTCAGGAATTACTCCTGGTGGAGCTCAGGGGACCATATGGGGTGCCGGAGATGGAACCCGGTCAGCGACGTGTAAGGCAAATGTCCTACCCGCTGTGCTATTGCTCTGGCCCCAATTCCCTTTTTCTTTTCCGATGCTTTTATATTTCTGACAGCAATTTTACTTCAAGTAGATCAATCTAATCAAATACACCTAGTTATTTATTTTCACATTTCCCACTTAATCTCCTTCCTCCCATCCTCAGGTAATCCTAATTCTGTTACTACTAAAGGTTGCTTTTTAAAAGAACGCAGTATGATCTTAATGCTCTACAATAAAAGACATATGCTGTGGGAGCCAGAGCAATAGTATAGCAGGGAGTTTGCCTTGCACAAGGCCACCCTGGGTTCGATCCCTGGCATCCCATATGGTCCCCGAGCACTGCCAGGAGTAACTCCTGAGCATTGCTGGGTGTGACCCAAAAGCCAAAACATAATATAGAGAGAGACATATGCTGGCCTTTTTTTCTCCTTTCTTTCCCTAAGTTATGTATTCAATAGTGACTTCTGAAAGAGAGAATGAGAGAGGAGAGACACTGCCATAGACAAAGGCAGGGGATGGGGAGTGGGAGGGAAACGACATGGTGGCAGGAAATGTACACTGGTGACGGGAAGGGTGCTGGAACAGGGTATGACTGGAACACAATCATGGACAACTTCGTAACTATGCATCTCACTGTGATTCAATAAAAACAAACAAACAACAACAAACAACCACTGAGCCTCTTCTCTTTGGGGAGGTAGGGAGGGTTTGGGCTATCCCCTGCACTCCTTGGGGGCTACTCCCAGCTCTACGCTAGGGGGTTACTCTGGGCAGTGCTTTGGAAACTATGCCAGTGTTGGCTGTATGCCGATCCAGAGCCTTAACCCTTGTATTCTCCCTACAATGTGCCTCTTTTGATTTCCATGTTAAAAGAACTTTCTCTTGGCTGTTGATCTTTACTATCCAGGCTCTGTACTCAGGGATCACTCCTAGCAGTGCTCCAGGACCGTACTGGATGTCGGGGATAGAACCCAGGTTGGCTGTGTGCAAGGTAAGAACCTTACTAGCTGTACTGTCTCTTTGGCTCCACCCCAGAGGATTCAGGCGACCATGCTGTGGTGGGGACAGAAGCCAGGTCTTACACATGTGAAACTTATTTCAGTGCCGTGACCTATCTCTGCCTCTCACTGTGAGATTTAAATTACTCCCAAGATGCTGATGATACTCAAAATGTCTTTTTTGTTTAGACACTGAGACTTGCATGTTCACAGCCACTGCTCTGAATGTTAGAAGCATATCAAATATAAAGATTACAAATACCGTCTTACTAACAAACCGCTACGGTACAACCATGTACCTAGTTGTCTTTATTTCTATCTTCTATCAAAAAATTAAATAAATCTGCAGAACCTTAAATAAACTGATAGTTTCATAAAGAGTACTTCAAGAACATACCGTAAACTTTATTTTCAGTTTTTGTGTTTCTGCTGAGGTCTCTCCTTTCTCTGCTTCCTTTTCCCCATCAGAATCACTATGTGAATCTGATGATTTGGAATCTTCTAGGGTGCCAAGAGTCTTTTCCTTGACCTTACTAGACGGTGAACCACCAGAGAGTGGAATAAAATCATCAGGTTTTTCCCATCTGGATTCTATTTAATAGATTTTAACAGTCATGTTAACAGTCATGTTAAATTATTTAATTAGCAAATCATTCAAATTAATTCCCAATACTTACTGCCACTTATATAACATTTAATCTATTTCATATTATTGCTTAAACAAGATAATATATACAAAGTTCTTGCTCTTTTACCTTTCAGAAACTGACTTCAAATAATCTTAGATGTAAAAACTAGGCCTGCTTCTAAAAAAGACCAAAGAACTGGGGATAATACTTTCTAAGGTCATTCACAGTTTACTTGACACTAATGTCTGGAAATAGGTGATAATGACTACACATCAGATTTCGTGGAATTTCTTTATCACAAAGATTCCCTGGGATCTTTACAAAGTGAAACTATATTATGAATATCTGAATGAATACATCAATTCAATATACTGAATGAATCACTTATATCACTTGTCTTCCCGTTGTTCATCGATTTGCTGGTGCAGGCGCCAGTAATGTCTCCATTCATTGGGAGGTCCATTATTGTTACTGTTTTTGGCACATCAAATACACCACGGGTAGCTTGCCAGGCTCTGCCAATGAATGAATAGCCGTCATATTTATACTAGGGAAAAAAAACCCAATCCATTGAACTCTACTGCCATCCAGTGGTTTAATGGAGTTTTAATAAAAATGATAAAGAATTCTGAACTACCTTGTAGTTATTCTTTACTTTCAGTTTAGTATACAGGAAAGGACTTGTAAAATATAGTACCCAATTAGAATAGGGTAAAGAGTAGAAGAAGCTCTATTAATAATTAAAATGATCCAGGGGTTGGGAGATAGTACAGTAGGCAGGACCCTTTTCATGTATACGGTGACCGGGGTTTGATCCCGGTATTGATATGGTCCCCTGAGAACTGCGAGGTAATTCCTGAGTGTAGAGCCAGGAGTTACCCTTGAGCATAGCCTGGTGTGGCCCAAAAAGGAAAAAAAAAATTAAGAATGTTCAAGAAATAAAAACTTTTGGGTTGTTTTCCCTTTTTTTTGGGGGATGGGGAGGGGTTTAATATGCAGTGGTGCTCAGGGGCTTCTCTGTTCAGGAAACCATATGCAGTACCAGGGACTAAAGCAGGGGTGCTGCCACACAGCCAGAGTCCATACCCCTGTACTCACCTCTCTGGCCCAAATGACAACTGTTGAAGAGACAGTTATATATAGTCCCTTATTAATATAGAGTACTTTTCAACAGTAATGAAAAACATCATTTTCCTTACCTATATATTTACACATTAAGAATTTTTAGAACACAGTTTAATTACCTACTATGTACCAGGAACTATATTAGGAACTTGACTGACACCTGTCCTTCAAGACGCTAGAAAATGCATAAATGATCCCTTTTTTTATGTAGGGGCAACTGCAGAATCTGGAATGTGCCCACAGCCAGGGCGGGTAGGTAATGGAACAAGCCCTATATTAGAGATCAGATCTAACTCTTCAACTATCTTTTTTTTTTTTTTTTTTGGGGGGGTCACACCGGCGATGCTCAGGGCTGATTTCTGGCTCTGCACTCAGGAATTACTCCTGGAGGAGCTCGGAGGGACGATATGGGATGCTGGGGATCGAATCAGGGTCAGTCGCATGCTAGGCAAACACCCTCCCTGCTATACATCACTCCGGCCTCTCCACAACTACCTTATATCACTATTTTATCTCTATGAAGACCGAATACCTTAATTTTACTAGATAGAAACATTGCTATCATCAGGAAGGTGTCTATAGGTGACTAAAAGGTCTACTCCTCTTAAACATTTAGTGCAGGGGCCGGAGCAACAGCACAGCAGGTAGGGCGTTTGCCTTGCATATGGTCTACCCATGTTCGATCCCTGGCATCCCATATGGTCCCCCGAGCACCGCCAGGAGTAATTCCAGAGTGCAGAGCCAGGAGTAATCCCTGAGCATTGTCGGGTGTGACCCAAAAACAAAAAACAAAACAAAAAAAAACATTTAATGCTATGAAGAGGGCTTTGGACAGTAGGAATTGGGAAATCCCTCCAAACTCTCTAAGTTGTATGAGTACTGTAGCAATCCTAGAAAATTTCACTGTAGTAGAAACCATGCACAAGTTTTAAAAAATTTAAGGACCAGTTTTATGAAATTCAATAGACAAGCATATTTTAAATGTTTATATAAGGACATATTATCAAATAGCAAAAGCAAAAATCTAACAATCCAGTAACTTCAATGTTTTTTTTTTTTCTTTGTTAAGGAAAAGGTGGCCCAATTTGTGGCACAGTGCTAAAGTGCATGCCCCGAAGAAGGTCTGGGCTGGACAGAATTCAGAGTGTGGGGGCATACTTTATGCGTGGAGTTTACTGCATGAAAGCCAACTGCCAGCAGGAGTGACCTCAGAGCACTGAGCCAGGCATATTCCCTGAACACTGCTGGGTGCTCCTCCCCGGGAAAAATCCAATAGGTGTGGCTGGAGCTACAGCTCAGTGGTAGACCACTGCCTTGCATATATGAAGTCCTACGTTCGGGATTTGATTCCTGGCACCGCACACAAAAAAAGGGAAGGTCAGAGAAATAACACAGGAGTTAAAGTGCTTGCCTTGACTGCAGCCAACTCCAGTTCAACCCCTGAACAGTCTAGTGTGACCCAAACATCAAAACCAAACAGCCCCACTGTCTCCCTGCAAAAGGGAAGTTGAATCAGGTGATCTCTAATTTTCCAAGATAACTATTAAAAATGAAATTATCATAGAAATCATTGACGTGGGCCAGAGTGATAATACAGCGTGCTATCTGCCTTGCATACAGCTGACCTGTGTTTGATCCCCAGCATCCCATATGGTCCCCTGAGTACTGCCAGGAATAATTCCTGAGTGCAAAGCCAGGAGTAACCCCTGAGCATCACAGGGTATGACCCCCAAAAAGCAAAACAAAACAAAATCAGTGAAGTATGGGAAATAAAATAACTTTCTTTTAAAATTTTGTGAACACAGTATCTTGAGGAATACTTCTGGCCCAAAGTGCCTATAAGTAGAAACCATGATTCCATCTCCAGTGCAACTCACATGTGCTGAATACAGTACCAGCAGCTTAGCCCCGCCACCCACACCCCACAACAGAACAGGCCAACTCTGATGCATAGCCAGGTTTGTGCGAGTACTAGACTAAAAAGGAACGCACCATGGCTAGGTTAACAACACCCACTGAACACGTGTGTGAAGACTACAGTGACCCCAGCAAGTACAACAAACAGAATATGTGAGGAGCACAACTCATGCTATCTCTGATCTCAGCAAATGTGCAAGCACTAAGGTGCGCAACCCCAGCAAGCACGAAAGCCAGTTCTGTGAGCCCCGCAACTAGATGTGTGGCCCCCAGTTATTACATCAGCAATAAAGGGAAGGGTGGGTGGGGAGTCTAGGAAACGCAGCACTGAGAGTAGCACCATGGAGCACAGCATCCGCGCAAATGTGTACAAATCTCTTTTGCTTTTCAGTTTTATTAATTTTTTAAGCAACTCTTTATTGTGACGCTTGTGGGTTGTATCTTTCTTTTTTTTTTTTTTTTTTTTTTTGAGTCACACCTGGCAGTGCTCAGGGGTTACTCCTGGCTCTGCACTCAGAAATTCCTCCTGGCAGTGCTCAGGGCACCATATGGGATGCCAAGGATTGAACCCAGGTCGACTGCTTGCAAGGCAATCACCTTCCCTGCTGTGCTATCACTCTGGCCTTCAGTTTAATTAATTTTGTTGTTGCTGTTTTTGGACCACACTAGTGGTGCTCAGGGCTTACTCCTGGCAAGGCTCAGAGAACCATATGAATTGCTGGGGAGCAAACCTAGGTTGGTTGCATGCAAGAAAGTGCCCTGACACTGTACTATCTCTCTGGCTCCTTTTAATTACAAAAGTATACATTTGTTATAAAATACTCTTACTGATATACCAAAACCCCAAGTTCAGATAACAGAAGGCTAATGGATTCAGGTACAATTTTAATAGTCAAAATAATCAAAGATAATACATACCTCCTGTTTCTGTATTATAATAATAGGTATAACCATCTTCACTTACTCCTTCGACCCAAACAGTCTTCAAAGCTGTCTAATGGAGGGAAAAAAATCCTGCATAAACTCAAGATAGAGTGGTAGGTATAAATTAAATAATGAAGGCAGATCAGCCTCCCTACCCTGTCTCCTTGACCCTAGGAATTAAACCTTTCCATCATATTATCTATTAGGTGTCTGCACAGACAATGGTTGTAGTGTGCCAGGGATCAAACTTAGGACCTCACATGTAAGACAAATGCCTACACAGCCAGAAATGACAAACGATCACAGCCAGAAAGTCTGGTTTGTGTTAATCATGAACTAATTTTCAGGAAGATAGTCCCATCTCTGAAAATGACAGCAACTGTCCTGTATGAAGAGTCTAGGTAGACATCAGTTTTTAGCCCCCCACCTCTCCACCCGACTTCCAGTCAGAGATCTATAGGGAGAGAGGAACAGCATGTTCTGGGGGCCAGAGTGTTCTTATCTAGGAAGTAAATTTACTTAAGGAAACTCCACATAAACCCTAGAAGTCAATCATTTTAAAGAATCAAAGACACTATTTATTAATTTAGTTTATTTACCTTTTTTAAGCTTCCTTGAAATTCTTCAGGTTTCTCCCATTGAGTTGCTTAAAGCAAAATACATTGCAATTGTAATACTTTGCTTAAAAAAAACAACTTTCCAAAAAAATTAATTTGGCAACAATTTATGAAATATTCAATGCGTAAAATACTACAAGTCTATAGTTAAAAGCATTAACTATGAAATAAAGTACAAGTGAATGCAATGTAACCAAGAGGAAAAACAAACTGAAAGATCAGAAATTCCTTATACTACACAGGAATTATAGGACCCAGACAAGTTGCTACATTTTTGTTGGGGGGATTAAGTGGGGTGCATACCTGGTGGTATTCAGGGGCTTACTCCTGGCTCTGTTCTCAGGGATCATTCCTGGTAGGGCTCTAGAGACCCTATGGGGTGTTAGGAGCCAAACCCAGGACAGCTGTGTGCAAGGCAAGCACCCTTCCTGCTATACATCTCTCCAGTCTCAATAAGGCATTTTTAAAAGGCTTCATGGAGTGCCGGAGCAATAGCACAGCAGGTAGAGTGTTTGCCTTGCACGCAGCTGACCTGGATTCGATCCCTGGCATCCCATATGGTCCCCGAGCTTTGCCAGGAGTAATTCCTGAGTACAAAGCCAGGAGTAACCCCTGAGCATTGCTGGGTGTGACCCAAAAAAGCAAAAAATAAATAAATAATTAAATAAACAAACAAATAAATAAAAGGATTCACGGAATTCAGGTTAACTTTCAAATAAATTAGATGATCTCTTAACATCCTGGAGCAGTAAGGCCACACACAGTACAGCAACAGTACATTGGGTAGGGTATCTGCCCTGCATGCAGCCAACCCAGGTTTGATCCCTGACATCCTGTAAAATTCCCAAGCCCCACCAGGAGGGTTCCTGAGTACAGAGCCAGGAGTAAGCCCTGAGCATCACAAGGTAAGGCCCTAAAACAAAACAAGTATCTTGGAGCAGAAAAATGATAAAATGAAAGTCAGTAGAAATAAAAATGCAGCAATTTAAAACAAGTATTGCCGAGATATTTCAAAGCATCGTATACTGATGTACCAGGTATTCCACCACATTTTATAGAATTAAGTTTGAGGCATAAAATCACAAGTGTGAAGAAACGTTGTCTGGTCTGTGGGAACAAGTCGGTAATTTCTTATACTGTGGGCCCAAATGGCACAATGGATCCAGTTGAGATTTAATAATTTCTATTGACTTTTATCTAAGAATATATTCATCGACTGTATTTAGAGAACTAGCTCCAAGAAGCAATATAAAATAGATTATTTAGTGTATGCTTAGGACAGTATTCAACACTGGTGAATGTATGTGCTGGTCTGCAATGCATAAAGGTTGAAAACAACTGGTCTACCAGCAGTCTATGACCAATATGTAGAGCAGGTGGTGCTGATTCTCAGGTGTAAAAAGGCGGAAGTACAGAGTAAATGGCATAATCTACCTCCTGATTTTCTCACCTTATAGACAGGTAAGAGGAAGTTTTGAGGTATGATCAAAGTAACCTTGATGAGGACCAGGGATCAATACTATCACGGTACGATGGCCCCACTGCTACTGTTAAGAGATCATTTCATTTCTTTAAAAGTTACGGAACCATGGGGCCGGAGCGATAGCCCAGCGGGTAGGGCGTTTGCCTTGCAGCGGCCAGCCCATGCCGGCCAGGGTTCGATCCCTGGCATCCCATATGGTCCCCGAGCACCGCCAGGAGTAATTCCTCAGTGCAGAGCCAGGAGTAACCCCTGAGCATCGTCGGGTGTGACCCAAAAAGCAAAAAAAAAAAAAAAAAAAAAAAAGTTACGGAACCTGAATTCTGTGAAGTCTCTAAAAGGCGGCTTGTTGAGCTTTACCAGCTTTACCAGTTTATAAAGCCTTGCCTTACACACAGCAATCAGCTTACCAGAAGAGCATCTGTTTTGCATGCGAAGCCCTAAGTTTGAACCCTACTACACTACACCCACCTGTAATTTCTATGTAATCTAGCTGATCAATACTATCACCATGCCACACTTCCAAACGCCGCATATAATCTTAATTACAATTCTACTCAAACACTCTAAAAGTCCTTCTTGGACTATGAGTTGCTGCCTTCTTTCTTTTCTTGATGTTCTGTTTTGGGGCTATATCCAGCAATCCTGGGGCTCTGTAGCTGGAAGCAAACCTATGGTTCTCCAGACCTTTGTGTGACCTCCCTAGCTCAGTTGCTCACTCCTGATACTAATGTTTGCTTCTGAAGAGAAAGATTCACATCTTTCTCTTTACATACTTACAATAAGCCTATTTAGCTCAGAATTCATATGGAATAAAAATCCCAATGAGGTTTACGATTTTTTTTTTCTTTGGGTCACACCAAGCGATGCTCAGGGGCTACTTCTGGCTCTTTGCTCAGGAATTACTCCTGGCGGTGCTGGAGGGACCATATGGGATGCCGGGGATCGAACCCGGGCGGGTGTGTGCAAGGCAACGCCTTACCCGCCGTGCTATCACTCTGGCCCTGAGGTTTAGGTTTTAAAGAGAAACAAAAGATGCTTTTTATTGTAAATGAAAAATACCACCTGTATTCTATGCAATTAGAATCAATATACATAAAAGAAAAAAGAAAAATTAATATACAGTATAATCAATATACAAAACAATGGGAGGAGGGGAAACTCTACTAAGTCAACCAAAATAGTTGCATAAATGAGCTCAATTTTTTGGTTCTTTTCTGCTTTGTAGAAAAATACCATTTTTATTTTTAAAAAATCTACAATTTTGAAGCAGTTTTAAAATTCCTTATTTCTATGTAAAAGGTCTCCTTACCAAGTATTTTATATTTTCAGGTTTATTGATAAGGTGCTTTTTGGGTCACACCCAGCGATGCTCAGGGGAAAGTTACTCCTGGCTCTTTGCTCACGAATTATTTCTTGCGGAGCTGCTAGAGGGACCATATGGGATGCCGAGGATCAAACCTGGGTCGGCCGCGTACAAGGCAAATGCCCTACATGCTGGACTACTGAAGACTATCGTTTCTCTGTAACAAGTCCTCTATTAAAGACTTACTAAGCAGGTTACTGATTAAATTGCTATGAGCACTTTTTGTTGTGCTAGGACAGAAGCCAGATCTTCATCCCGCATTTACTACTGGGCCACGTGTACTATATACATCTGCAGTCCTAAAAGGGGTAACTTTTGGTTTATTGCTTTTTGGGTCACATCCAGTGATGCACAGGGGTTGCTCATGGCTCTGCACTCAGAAGTAACTCCTGCTGGCACTTGGGGAACATATGGGATGCCAGGTATTGAACCTGAGTGGGCCACATGCAAAGCAAAAGTGGTACCTGCTGTACTATCACTCGAGTCCCCAAAGGGTACTTTTTATTTATTTATGTTTTTTGCCTTTTGAGTCACACCCGCGATGCTCAGGGGTTACTCCTGGCTCTGTACTCAGGAATTACTCCTGGTGGTGCTTGGGGACCATTAGGATGTCGGGGATTGAACCTGGGTGGGTCGCTTGCAAGCTGTTTACCCTACCTGCTATACTATCACTCTGACCCCAAGAGTAACTTTTTAAACACTTAATTTTTTTTTATCACTGCAGGGAAAATGTAATTATAGGCTATCATAGTTGGAATGTTTCGTTATTAATTAAAATTTTTTAATACTAAATAGTCATTCGGGAGGGCGTTTGCCTTGCATTTGGACAACATTGCTTGTGGGTTCGATCCCTTGCATCCCATATGGCTCCCCAGCACTGTCAGGCATAATTTCTGAGTGCAGAGCTAGGAATAACCTCTGAGTATCACTGGGTGTTCCAGTAATAAAAAACAAAACAAACAAACAAAAAAAATCATCAAAACAGTCATTGCTCTGGTTAAATGACTTACCTCCTGTGGTAAGGTCATAATAGTAATGGAAACCCTCAGAAGTTAAGCCTTCTATCCACTGGCCCTTTGAAAGGTCTTTCTTCTTTTTCTTTTTTTCTTTGGGCTGATTTGATGAAGAAGCGGGAGGTGGGGGAGTGGCAGTGCTGATGACTGGTGCTACGGTTTCCTCCGAAATGTCTAAGAAGAAAAGTGGATTAGCCTAAGACCTTTTGTAAACACTGGCATCAGATATCAAGATCATTTCAATAAAAAGCCTAACAAGATTTCTTTGGAAGATGTATTATGCTGAAGTCCATTTGTAATACTAAGTCTCATGATTACGGGAAGTAAATTGGTAAGGGGGCTCTATATTCATTCCACTGAAAGACAGCGCTGGCATGCGTGAACATGCTACGCACCGTCCAACTTGGGCTGGATCCCAGGAACCACATGACCTTAACATCAACAAAATATTCAAGGCTGTGGAATACCACCAGGGGGCCCCTGGCACTGCAGGGTCTGAGTACCCCGTACGCTCAGGTTCTAGCAATGAACCAGAGGGCCCAGCACTGCCCAGAACGCCCCTAGCAGTTAGGCATAGCACCTATGGTTTCCCTCTACCAGATTAAGAAAGGTCAGTTTATTCCTATCTTGCTAAGGGATTTATAGTTTCCAATAATGAAATTTTTATACTGAATGTAATACATCCTTTCAGGTTATTTTTTTTTTTTACATCTATATATTTTTATTTGGCCACACCCAGCCATGCTTAGGGGACCATATGGAATGCTGGGATCGAACCCATGTCAGCCGTGTGCAAGGAACATGCCCTACCTGCTGTACTCACTCTGGCCCTTATGTAATTTTGTTTTTGGAGTCATCCCTGGCTGTGCTCGGGGCTTGCTCCTGGCTCTGCACTGTTGGAGGTCCAAATGGGGTGCCAGGCACTGAACCTGGGCAAATCATATTCAAGGCAAGCATCTTACTTGCTGTACTTTCTTTTTCCCTATCTATACTGATTTTTTAATACAATCTTTTCATTTATTTGTTTACTTTTGGGGTCACACCTGATGACACTCAGGGGTTACTCCTGGCAGTGCTCAGAGGACCATATGGGATGCTGGGAATTGAACCTGGGCAGCCGTCTGCAAGGCAAACACCCTACCCACTATGCTATCACTCCGCCCCACAACCTTTTATTTATTAATACAGTAATTAACATCAATAATATACCCTAACATAAACCTAATATTGACTTTTTAGGGTTAAACATCCTCCTTTACGTTTGTTTTTGGACACACCCGGCAGTGTTCAGGTCTTACTCCTGGCTCTGGCATCACTCCTGCTAAGGCTCAGGGGTCCATATGGGCGCCAGGGAACGAAACCAGGCCTGCCACCTCCAAGGCACACGCACTACCCATTCTACTACTGCTCTGGGACCCACCCCCTTCAAATTTTAATTCTCCTCTCCTCACTTTTTTATTTATTTATTTACTTATTTGCTTTTTTTTGGGTCACACCTGGCAAAGCTCAGGGGTTACTCCTGGCTCTGCACTCAGGAATTACTCCTGGCGGTGCTCGGGGACCATATGGGATGCCGGGGATCGAACCCGGCCGGCATGAGCCGGCCGCGTGAAAGGCAAATGCCCTACCCCGCTGGGCTATCGCTCGCCCTCCTCACTTTTTAAAAAATTTATACCTCTGAAAAAGAGAAAGCTTAAAAATGTTATAAATTTATTGGTTCACAATTTTGTGGAATTTCAGGTATGTAGCTTTATAGGTACTCTGCAGGTGTTCAGAGTCACCTATACGAGTCACAACCTCCCCAATGAAAAAATCCCCTCATATATGCGAGATCTAAAGAAACATGGTAAAGGGAACAGCAAACGACCAGAGCCTTCAGAGCCAGGGATTTTGTCCCCAGAACTGAGCATACCTGAGACTTGGAGGGAGGGAAGGGAAGACTCATGCGAGGCCAGCAGAGGGAGGGAGGCTCTCTAGGGATGGTGTGGAGTTAGAATGATGCGCGAATTAAAAGGATTACAGTATCGTAAATCACCGCACCTCAATAAAAATTAGCAAAATGTTTTTAATTCCCGCAAAATAAATGTACAGAAATAATAAAATAACATTAAATCTGACTATAAACTACATATTCAATAAGGTAAAAATTTACAAATTATATTTACAATAAATGAGTTATGTTCCTAATAAAGATCCCTTGCAAATTCAATATTCTAAGACAAAAATGTACAAAGGTAATTTGTATTCATAGAATATTTACCTTCGCCAACATGCAAATAAATGAAAATAAAAATGTGTAACTACTCTGAGGAGGGCCCACACCTGATGGTGCTCAGGTGCTTGGGGGACCATACATGGTATCAAGTCTAAAACCAAGGTCAAAATAAAAAGCCCAAGGTCAGCGCCACATTCGAGGCAAGGGCGCACTCCCGACTAGCTCTCTAGCCCTGAAATAAGTCTGCATTTTTTCCAGTACATTTGTAAAGGAATGGCCAATATCAGTGTTAGTCTGACTCATCACATATTTTATGTAAGTGTGAAATGAGTAATAGAATTTTTTCCAAAGGACTGGCTGGTTATTCCAAATGCTAATAAAACTTTAATTTTATATCCAGTGAAAGTATAAATCAAACACTTTTTTTTTTTTTTTTTTTTTGGTCACACCGGCAATGCTCAGGGGTTTCTCCTGGCTCTGCATTCAGGAATCACTCCTGGCGGTGCTCGGGGGGACCATATGGGATACCCGGAATCGAACCCTGGCCGGCATGGGCCGGCTGCGCAAGGCAAACGCCCTACCCGCTGGGCTATAAATCAAACACTTCTAAAGGCAGTTTGGCACTGGTTATCAATATATATGATAGTCATACCATGATTCTGAAATTACATTCCTAGAAACTGAATTTGATAGAAACGTGAAAACATGTATAAGGATCATTTAATTAAATGCTCACTAATTAGGGCATTCTAATGGCCTCCTTTATGCTCTTTATAGAATGCTTCACAAGTATCACTGTGATCAAAAATTTCTAACACTGTTACTTTAGTAAAATTTAGTTAGTAGGAAGCAGTTCCATGGACTCCACAGCATGGTTCCTACCCTCTCCAGTCACTTAAGATGATAGATATTCCTAACTATTTAAAAATCATATTTGAGAGGGCCAGAGAGCTAGAACAGTGGGGGTGGGGGTGGGGGGAAGGGGGGAGGCGCCTGCCTCGCATGCAGCTGAACTGGATTCAATCCCTGGCACTGCCAGGAGTGATTCCTGAACGCAGAGCCAGGAGGAACACCTAAGCATCGCTGGGTATGCTTTCCCCACAAAAAACACCCAAAGAAAATGAAAAATATTTTTGGTATCACTGAAGCAAAAAACAAAAAGTTTATTTTATATAAATGTTTTATTATATATTTATATAACATGTTATAATTTATAAACTTCTAAATAGGTATACATATGTATTTCTAAGCAGATACATGAGGTATGTGTGTATGTATGTACGACTATATAAAGCAAGTAGGGTTTTAATTTTGGGGGACATGGAGATTTGAACACAGGGTCACATATGTCAGATATGTAGTCTGTGTCTGAGTCACATGTTTGGCCCAGCATTTAGGTATTATAGCTTTAAAGGAATATATATATATATATTCTATTTAGGAAAGCAAATATGTGAGAAATACTTAACAATAAAGAGGCAGGAGGCCAAGCACCAAGGCTCAGATCCCTGGCATGATAGCTGGTCCTCTGCCAACTGCCAGGGCCAGTCCTCCTCGGAGAGCCAGGAAGAGGCCAGGAGCAATTCAGGCTGCTTTAGTAAATGAAAATAAAAACAAATACACGGCGCCAGAGAGGTAGTTAAGAGATGAAGGCACTTGCCTTCTACACAACACACCCTGGCTTGACCCCTGGCATGGTCTACTGAGCAGTACGGAATAGGCTTCCCTACGCAGCACTGGCGGGTGTAACCCAAACTTCACCCTCTGACAAGAATCAAACAAACGTAGAGCCTTATCCTCTTGGAAGTAAAGTATGCCCCCTGAGAACTAATCATGTATAAGGCGACTTTCACTTCTGTATTTTTTCTCGGAGACACATGGTATCTATTCTTTGTGATCATGATGCTGGTGGCTTGAGTCCCCAGTGAGATGGGACTGTAACAGCCCTGCAGGGTGTGCACAAAAGGTCCTGCCAGCCTCACTAAGGAGCCCTTGAGACTCCTTCGGTCTGCACAGCACGGAAGCTGGACACCACCACCTACATTTTGGGGGAGCTATGGTGCTCAGCCTGAGATGAGCTCATACTTCTTGAAGGAACATTAGTCAGTCCCAATCACCCATCTTCAGGCTGCAGCAGACTTGCTAGAGAAATAGTGAAATAAAACAGGTATAAGGGAGTCAGCATACTAATTTTAAGAATTATAAGCTTCTCCAGAGGGGGAGAAGCAGGCCTGAAAAAAGATGAGTCATGTGACCTAGGTTCAGTCTGCAGTACTGCATGGTCCCCAGAGGACTTACCTGGAGCACTAAGCCAACATTAGCTCTAGAGTACCAACCGAAAAGTGAAGGGGATTCACACCATAAAGGAGTCCATGGTGATCCCCAGAGTGTCAGGATAAATTTGTGGGTCACACCCACCGATGTTCAGGGAGTTACTCCTGGCACTGCACTCAGGAATTACTCCTGGCAGTGCTCAAGGGACCACACGGGATATCCAAGTCTGCCATGTGCAAGGCAAATGCCCTCCCGCTGTACTATTCTCCAGCCCCTCGTCCTATTGTTTTTAGGGGCCACAGACCACTTCTCACTGGGGGACGATGTGGGGCCAGGAACAGAAGCCAAGGTACATGCAAAGCATGAGTTCTCACCCTCTGTGCTATGTGACCCAGCTCCCAGGGTATTTTAAAAGGCGGTTACAACTTTTCTTTTTTGGAGGAGCGGTCACACCTCCTGGCTATGTGCTCAGAACACTGCCTGTGTCTGGGGGACCACATGTAATGTTGGGATTGGAACTAGGGCCATGGCCCCAGCCACATGCTAGGGACGTGCCTTAACCTTTGTATTAGTTCTCTGGTCCTCAACATTTCTTACTTCATTTATTTATTTATTTATTTATGTATTTATTTATTTATTTATTTATTTATTTATTTGTTTGTTTACCTACTTATTTATTTATTTATTTATTTATTTGCTTTTTAGGTCACACCCGGCAATGCTCAGGGGTTTCTCCTGGCTCTGCACTCAGGAATTACTCCTGGCGGTGCTCGGAGGACCATATGGGATGCTAGAGATCGAACCCAGGCTGGCATAGGCTGGCTGCATGCAAGGCAAACATCCTACCCGCTGGGCTATCGCCTCTGGCCCCAACATTTCTTACTTTATGAGAATAATGTTATTAAACTTATATTCTGCTTCAAAATTTAATTGAAGGCAGTTGTTATTGGATAGTAAGATTTTCATTCTCTGTTAATTACTCTAATGTTCTTCAAGATCAACATGTGAGATGTGTCACATATCTGATTCAAGAGCAATGGATTTGTCACAGAATAAACACAAAAAATTCCCATCTAAATTCAATAATGAGATACGTTCTTTTAAAATATGCTTTATTTTCTGGAACTGAGTTATCCTTATGCTTAAACTATCTACCTCTCGTAGTAAAGTGAGTGCGCCCACAAAGGCAAATTTGCTATAATTCAGCAACATAAATAAACATGATTCACAGTTTTGGCCACATGAATAAAATGTAAGGCTTAGTTTTCAATGATTAATTCTTTTAGTTCACTAATTCGAATACTTAAAATACCTAAGTATTTCTGCAATGAAGCACTGACCTAAGACAACTAGGAATAAGTAACCATCAATGTAGCATGGTTTGGTGTTGAAAGATGAAGTTTTACATGCACAGCCAGGGAAGAAAAGCCCAAGATTAATATCACAGGCCTATTATGTGGAAGCTCTGAGCTCAGTCCCCAGTATCGCATGGCTCCTTTAGCACCATCTCAGGCCTTATCCGGCTTGGCTATTAAGCCAAACATTGCCAGGAGTAACCCATCAACCCAACCCCATAGCAGTTTTTGGATTAGCCCCCACTAAAAATAAAAACAGAAGTGCATGAACAAAGCCCCAGTTGAATAGGGTTATAATGGAGGCTGGTGCAGGGGCCGAGCACATGACCCCAAGGCCATTCTGATCCCTGGCCACATGCCTCGTCCCCACCATCAGGTATTTTCCTAGTGGCCCTCGAAGTCCCACTGGGTGGATTTAGTGATCCTTGGCACACTGCATCCTTGGGACTTCCCACTGAACTGCCAATCTGGACGGCAAAGCTGCTGGAGAGGTGCGGCCCACACATCCCTAGAGTACACTTGGGAATACCCGCTACCAATAAAATTGGTGGGGCTGTGATAAGGAAGGACCAAGAGAAGATAATGAGTGTAAGTCCTCTTTATGGCAACGACTAAAGCTCCCTTAGCACCGACCTCGGAAGGAGCTCTGGAAACATGCTGGCTGCTTGGTACCTGACTTTAAGCCAAGCCGTTTCAAATCCTCTTGGTATGCTTTCAGGGCAGCCGCCTCCATTGCAGCAAACTCCTTTGATGCCTTTTTCTTCCTCCTTGGCCTTATCCAGGCTTTTCTGTTTAATCTAAGAAAGACACATATGAAAGTAAAAGTTAGATAAAATACTGACAATCACATCAAAAAAATGGGCAAACAGAGACAAAGGGAATTACCTCACTGATCCTCTTTGCCACATTTTCCTTATGATTCTTTCCTCTTTCATGAAATTCAACACTCTTGGAAAAGAAAATACAAAGGAAAACTACATAAGCATAATATTCGTAGTAAAAGTACAAGAGTAAATATGGGGCCGGAACATAATTGAAACTAAAACAAATGACAGAAAAAAGATAAAAAAATAGTTTTAATGCAAGTTGGTTCTTTCATCAAATGATGCTATGGAACTGACCACACTATTATTATGCCCTTTGATTTCCTTTGGTGCTTAATATAAACTACGATGATCACAGAAATGGAAAAAAAAAACTTTGATGTTTTCAAAAAGTACCCTTGGTGACTAATCTAGCAAATATGAGTGTAAAGAAGACTCAAGACACGAAGCCAAAAGAAGTGGAAACAAACCCTTAACTTCAAGAAACACCTCTCACTATAAAATGTCAAGACCAGAAGTCTCCAGCATTGTACTACTCTACTTGCCACGCCGCTTTCAAAGTCATAAATAACTATCTTTTAGACTATTTTTCTAAATTAGAACAGATGCTTAGAAATCCCTCTGATATTGTAAACACATTTTTATACATCCCTGCAATGTTATACATGTAGCATTTACAAAACATAAAACTCCTATGGAGGGCAATTTGGTTCTAGCCATTCCAAAATTATAATATGTTTACTTTTTGACCCAGCAATCCCATTTCTGGAAGTTCAGTATAAAAAGATATATCTGTGCATGTACAAGTCAATATTATGCACAAGGTTATTCAATGGAGTACTGTACGTTATAGTAAGACAAATACTCATCTGTAAGGGACGTTACAGATGTAAAATTACTATTAACTTTATCTGCGGAGGTTAATAGTAGAAAACAAAGATATTGTTTGTATCTTTTTGTTTTACTGATATTGTTTTTCTATTTTTTGACATTGTTTATATACTATATAACAGTAGAAAACAAAGATATTTCTAACCATACATTGATAAGAAGAAAGCTCCAGTATATGTCGTTTATGAAACAAAAGCGATGGAAGGACAGTATATTGCCTTTACAAAATGGGGGAGAAAGCTATAAGGGATAAGAAATTATATACATATAGATAAAAGAAAACAATGATCACCTACTACAATGAAGGTTAAAACTGGGTGGGCAGAAAAGGGTGTATGAATGTTATTACCTATTTAAAACAGATGCAAATGTCTTCAAAATGCAAATGTGTGATTGTTTGCAATAAATTTCAGGTAAACTTTGCAAAATAAGTTTTGTCAATTGAATCTTCTTTGCTGGAGTAGCTGAGTGATTTCAAAGTACTACAGTCAATTTTTCATCAAAATGTGTCTCTAAAGCATCACCTGTTTCTTATATGCTACATTTCCTAAGGTTTATTATACTTCAAAAACATATTAAGTAATAATATAAAATTTTACAAATGAGGGACGGGTGATAGTACAGTGGGTAGGGCATTTGCCTTGCATGCAGCCGAGCCGGGTTCAATCCCCAGCATCCAATATGGTCACCAGAGCACCGCCAGGAGTACTTCCTGAGTGCAGAGCCAGAATTAACCCCTGAGCATTGCCACCTGGAATGTGACCCATTCCCCCAAAAAAAAGATTTTTACAAATGAAAGTTTAATGTGTATCAGTTATTTATTTTCATTGATTTATTACTTATTTTTATTTTTTGGGTCACACCTGGCAATGCTCAGGGGTTACTCCTGGCTCGTTGCTCAGGAATTACTCCTGGAGCTCAGGGGACCATATGGGATGCCGGGGATCGAACCCAGGTTGACCATGTGCAAGGCAGATGTCCTACCTGCTGTGCTATCACCCGCCCCTGTATCAGCTATTTTTTTTTTTTTTTTTTTGCTTTTTTGGGTCACACCCGGTTTACTCCTGGCTCTGCACTCAGGAATTACTCCTGGTGGTGTTCAGGGGACCATATGGGATGCCGGGGATCGAACCCAGGCCGGCATGGGCCAGCCATGTGCAAGGCAAACGCCCTACCCGCTGGGCTATTGCTCTGGCCCCAGCTATTTAAAGATAAAAATGAAAAATTATTTTAGAAGTATTTACTCTATGTCGTTAATAAAACTCATTTAACTGCTGAGTAGCTTCAAGGATATAGACCGATAACATCGGCGTGAATTTTAAAATTTGTGGCACTGGAAAGGATGGTTTAGGTCAAACGAGATAGTAACAAACAACTACAAGGATAATACTCAAAGAAAAATATTTCCAAATTCCTCAGGGACAATAGTAATTGTTAGGTTTTTTCCCACCCACTGCTGGGGATGGAACTTGGGGTCCTGGCATATGTGGAGGCAAGACATTCCCAGTTCTTGGATTCTTTTGGACATAAGCTCTACGAATAAAAAAAAATAATACAAACAACGTATTTAAAACATAAGCTAGCAGGGGCCGGAGCGATAGCCCAGCGGGTAGGGCGTTTGCCTTGCATGCGGCCGGCCGGGTTCGATCCCCGGTATCCCATATGGTCCCCTGAGCACTGCCAGGAGTAATTCCTGAGCGTTGCCGGGTGTGACCCAAAAAAGAAAAAAAAACATAAGCTAGCACTTAGAGGGCTAGATAGTATAATAGGTAAGGTTGCTGTGTATGCCGTAGACTGGTTTGATCCCTGGTACCCCATACAGTACCCTAAGTCTCACCAGAAGTGGTACTAAGTGTGGCCTCAACACAAAAACAAAAATCACAAAATAAAAATGCACACTCAAACAAAGACCCAATTTTGAACATCCTTGCAATTGTATCCCACAGTGGTATAATAAAAATTAAGAAAAAAAGAAAAATGCACACTCAGGCACATACATATGCTATGTCTTGAGTATGCTGACACGCCGTGAATGAGGGAAGAAATGAATGACTCGTCCTGCTGTTACAGTACAGGGTGTGATCCAACAATCAGTAACTGTTGGGACTTGGAGAGAGCGTACAGGCAAGTGGGCAAAGGCCTCGTAAGAAGCTGACCCTGGGCTCAAACCCGGGGCACCCTATACGGGGGCACCCTATCCGGGAATCTGCCAGGAGTGATCTCACAGCTCTGAGCCAGGAGTAGGCCCTTAGACAACTGGGTGCCCCCCAAAAAAAAAAATATAATTAAAGGAAAGCTACAGCAGGCTGTGGATCCTGCAAGACAAACCCATGAATAAATACAGATTGTTTTAGAGCTCCAGGGTAAGAGAGTTGGTGGAAACAGTCAAGGGACTTTTCGGCCAACCAAACAACAACAAGAGTCGTCATATTGAGGGCTTCACTGTTATTTTTTCTCTGTATAGGCCAGTGTTACAAATACCACCATAATGTCAGCACTTATTATTTTTAATTTTTGACTGTATCTGGCCATGCTCAGGGGTTACTCCTGGAGGTGCATGGGGGGACCATATGGGACACTATAAAGGATGCCAAGGATCAAACAGGTCAGCAGCCTGCAAGCAAAGTGTCCAACTTTGCTTTAATAAATACCTTGTAGGGCCGGAGTGATAGCACAGTGGGAAGGGCATTTGCCTTATACGTGGCCGAACCGGGTTCGATCCCTGGCATCCTATGGGTTCCCGCCCCCTACCCCCAGCAGCGCCAGGAGTAATCCCTGAGCATCTCCCGGGTACCACCCAAAAGCAAAAGAAGCAAAAAAAAAAAAAAAAAAACTTGTAGGTATTTATTAAACAGATTATCCACTGTCCATTTCCTGAAAGAGGCTGAAGGGCCACAGAGGAAAATTGACTTAATATACAATCAAACATAAGCTAATGAAAAGGAAGAAGACTTTTTTAGTTATCCTACAAGGAATAAAAAAAAAACCGTTTTGATGTTTTTAAAAAAGCGCAGTGTATAAGGAAGTGCTTTGTAAACTCTGAATTTAGAGCAAAAGGAAACATTTCACGTGATACAGAGTAACAGAATCTCTAATAGTGGAATAGTCATACAGGCCTATTGTCCGCTATCCAGCACTTGCAGTAATCACAGAATTTCTTTGGTTGTGACTTCCAGTAGTCTGCCCTGGAAAAGGGGGGAGAAAAAGTCTAAGCTTACTTACGATTTTAAAAAGGTAAAAACCCTGCATGCTTTACATCTTAAAGAAACATAAGCTGGGCACCTGAATCTTGAATAACATCCACAGCACCCTGTTTTGTTATCTGAAGCAATCAAACTAATTGTTGCCAGTGAAGCAAGTCTCTCCCATGAAACAACTTGGAGAATTTCTCCTTTATTACCAAGGGGAGAAAGAAGAAACACCTCTTAAGCGATTATTCAGCCTTCCCATTCCTTTCTGGCACGGTGGGAGGTTGCTAACGAAAGCTGGAAATTGCAGCTTTAAAGCAAGCTTGAGTCCCTCCAAGAACAAAGCACGGGGGCTGTGGATCCTGCGAGACAAACCGGTGAATAAATACAGATTGTTCTAGAGCTTCAGGGCAAGTTGGCGGAAACAGTCAAGGGACTTTTCGGCCGGTCAAACAACACAAAAGTCGTCATCATGCTGACCCGGGCCAGCCCGCTTCTACGAGGCGGAGGCGGCCGCGGTGGCCGCGGTCCAGCCCCCAAAGTTTCACAATACCCCAAGGCTCGAGCGCGACAGTCCCGAACGGGTGCCCCCGGGACCCCCGGGCCGCCGCGGCGGAGGCGAGGACGCAGCGACCCCCGGCGGGCGGGGCGGGCGACCCACTCCCCGGACCCCGACTGCCAGCCCCGGGCGCTCCAGGGGCATTTCTACCGCGCCAGAAAACCGGCCGCGCCGGTCCGCCGCCAGCCGCGAGCGAGTTAAGCAAGCGACGGTCACGCCCTCGGCGGGCGGGCGGGCGGGGAGAGGTGGGCAGGGAGAGACCCGGCGGAGAAGGGGCCGCCCGAGGGAGAGAGAAACAACACGTCGTTGTTCCCAGCCTGGGACCCAACTCACATGACTGGACCAGCCGCTCAGCGCGTCCCCTCGGGGGTCCAGCTTCAGCTCGTCTTCCCCACGCCGGGCGAACTAGGGGGCCCAGCCGGCCACGAGGCCCACCCCAAACCTGGGCGCCCAGACACCTCCCCTCCTCGCAGGGACCAGCGTTCCACGGTTCCCAACTACGGGTGCGCGGACGGCTCAAACCGCGTTCGCAGATCGCCTCCCCCTCCGTCCCTCCCCTCCCTCCCCGAGGGGCGGCGCTCCGGGCGCTGGAGAGGTGGGGTCGGTATAAAGAGGTTGAGGTCGCGGAGAAGGGGCGAAAGCGCGACGGGGAACTGAGCTGAAGGGTAGCGCCCTTTGGCCTTAAGTTCTCCCCCCCCCGACCCCCACGTCACTCCCTCGCTATCTGTCGCTCTCTCGCTCTCCCCGCTCCAGCCCCCTCCCAGGATCCAGAACCACCACCATCACTTCTGGGCTCGCTGGCCCGGGCCCACGAGCTCGCGCGCCGCCTCCGCCCCACCGCAAACAGCTGTTCTCGGAGTCGCCGCCGCCTTCTACTCTGCCAACTAGTCCGCACGCACTTAGACCAGCGGAGCACCCGGACCTGTAGGCTGCGAGTGGGAGGGGACCATCAGCGAGTTATTTAGAAAAAAAAAAGTGAAACAGCTGGTTCTGGAGCGCCGGGAGTTGCTGGGTTTGGTCTTAGAACTTTCCTGCGGCTGCCGAGCGGCTCCAGCCGCCCGCCCCCGTGCGACGCCCGCGCCGGGGCTGGGCTCGCCGCCAGCTCGCGGGGCGCGTGGGCAGCGGCGGCGGCTGTGCCAGGGGGCAGCGGCGGCGGCGGGAGCGGAGGTGCTTGCGACTTGTCAGGTGAGTCATCTGCGCGCCTCTCGTCGCGTTTCCCATATGGTCTAGCGGTTAGGATTCCTGGTTTTCACCCAGGCGGCCCGGGTTCGACTCCCGGTATGGGAACTTGAGCTGAACCTTTTATAATAAACCTGCAGTTGGACTCCAACTTTTTATAGGATTGCTACTGCCTCCCGGTGCCCTGACTCGTGTTCCCGCCCCGGTGGGTCTGTGGAAATCCAACTCGCCTGCAGTTCGGAGCGGGCGGGGTGGCCGGTCGGGTTGCGCCCCGCAAGCTGGAGGGGACCAGCTGGGGGTCGTGGGGCTCGCCCTGACGCTCGGGGGCGGAGCGGCCGCGGGGGCCAGAGTTTCCACTTCTCCCCTGGGCTGCTTTCCCGCCCCGGGTCGTCCTTCTCCAGACTCCCGGGTGATGATGATTAACTAAGGCCGGCCTCGCCTTATCGCCGCCCAGCTACCCCCCCGGGCCCACACCCTTCCCGACCGCCCCCTTCTGGCGGTCCCGGGTGACGCGGGGCGTGTTTGTTCCCTGCCCCCCCCGGGGAGCCCGCGCCCCGCGAGCTGCCGCCTCTTTATCTCCAGCCCGGCGTCCTCCCAGCCCCCTCCTCCCACCCTTAAGAGCAGCCTCCCGGGGGCTGGGGCGCTGGGGGAGGTCCCGGTGCGGGTCTCCCCGGCTGCGGCGGAGCCAAGCCCCCGGGCCCCTTTTGCTAGCCCATCCCAACTGGACTCTGGGGGCTCTGGTCCCAGCTTCGCCAACGTAGCCCAGACGTCAAGGCCACGAGAGACGCAGCGCTTTGGAAAGGCCTCGGGGCACGGGAATTTCCCCCCTGCCCGCCCTCCCCACGAGCTGCGGAGAAGGAAAATGCCACTCGGATGAGACGTCTTCGGAGGGGAAAATGGACTTTCGAAAGAGTCCTGTTTGCAGCGATGGGAAGCCACGGGGGCTGGGGGAGGCTTGGAAGAAGAGAAAACTGCCCCGGACTCGGGAGGGATTTTATAACAAAGTTTCACTGTATTTTTAAGTATAGAAGCCCTGTGTTTGTTACAAAGACGAGGCAGCTGTGTCAGTGCGTGTGAGCTGTAAATGAAACAAAAGCGTTATCTTAAAAAGAAAGCTGAAATGAGAAGATGGGGTGAGCGATAATGTTTAGTCTATTGGGCTTCTGGAAACAAACGGAAGTTTGAAGAAGCGCCTGCCCCGGTCCGTGACACGGGTAAAAAGATGTTTGGGGTGGTTCGTGTGTGTGCATTCCTAAACTGGGAGTTTAAACTGCGCTGTGGGTTTTGAAACCTCTTAAATGGGTAGGCATGGTTAATGATTATTACCATGGTTTGTAAATAAGCCTCCACAACTAAAAAAAAAAAAAACATTTAAAATCATCTCCATTCAAATATTTAAACAGTTACAATAAACCCAAAGCGTGCTTGAGGCGGTTCTGGATAGATCTCAGGTGCCTCCTGTCAGGAGGCTGAGGATAGAATGTTCACTGGAATCCCATTTTGCCCCGCTGTATCTGACCTTGGGTAGATAATTTCACCTCTGCTCTGCGTTTGGAGCCCTGAAGTTCTTGATAACGTGTGTCATCCACAACTTAGCTCAGGTTGCAAGAATTGCTTGGCAGTAATTGCTTAGGCAATGAAAGTGAAAGGTTCATTTGAATAGTGTCATTAGTAAGAAAACACTGAGGAATTGGATCTGAATTTGGAGGGAAAGGGCCCCGTGCCTTAATTATCTGCTGCTGAAGGCTTCACTTCTGACCTTGTGTTTTGTTCAGGGTGTCACATACTGCACCTGGTGAGTTTTCAACCGAGTGCCATTAGAAATGGTGCCTTTGCAGTGTACTTGAGGGTATGCTGAGGGGAGCAGTTTGGTGATGGTCCCTGTCCTAGTTGCAGACTCATCATAGACCATGTGTGCCAGGTGGAACCAGGTAAGAGCAACGTCGGCCCCGCAGCGCAGGAGCAGAGAAGTGAGAAAGCAGTTCACTCCGGGAGGAGAGATGGTGCAGAGGGGCGGAGAGTGAGCACTGGAGCTTGAAGAACTGGTTGGATTTCTCCTTCTGGGCAATGTGTACTGCTGATGGGGAGTGTGAGCTGGGCTGGCCAGCAGTCTGACTAGGCGGGAGCAGAGTGCCTGGAGGGAAAGCCAAGGCAAGTCAAGCCCAGACGACAGAGAGGATTTTAATGTGGTACGTGTTGATTGTGTCAATAGAGTATTACAAAGTGCAACCATTTATTTTTTGGTAATTTTTCTAAAATCTAAAAGTTTGTGGCTTAAATCCACACGTTTTTAGCTTTTAGATTTAGCAATTGAATATTTTTCTTTTTATTTTGGGTTTTGTGCCATACCCAGCAGTGCCCAAAGCTTACTCCTAACTGCTCAGTGATCACTCCTGGAAGGACTCAGCAGATCATGATTAGTGGAGTGCTAATTGAATATTAATGTTTAATTACAGACAGAAGAGGGCCAGAGAGATAGTACAGAGTTTACGGTACTTTCTCCTTTCTCGCAGAAGCCTTGGTTTGAATCCCTGGCACCACACGTGGCCCTTCAAGCACTGCCTGGAGTGTCCCCAGAAACAATAAAATGAAATAAGATGGGGGGAAACAAAGCAGCCAATTGGAATTTAATGTAAAAGAATGAAATTAGATTTAAATTATGAGAATGATCTGAAATGTAATTATTGGCTCACCATATTGAAAACAACTTTGCTATGCTAAGAGCTGCAGTAATTGTTGGTAAGAAATATACATTGTAAATATAAGGTGATGAATTTCTGCCAGTTCATTTTTATGCTTGTACCTTGTTAAGATTCACTAGCAGGTATTATCCCCCTTTTTTTTATTATCAGCACTGAGTGTAACCAGAGGTTTCAAAATTTACTGTTTGCATACTCTTCACATACCGTTTGCACCTTTACTGAAAGAAATAAAAGGAATCGGGCGTTCCCAGGTGGTGCTCCGGAGCCCCCGGTCTCAGGCAAGAATGTGGGTGAAGATTCATAGACTCCTGTGGTCTCTGAAGCCAGCATCAGCTGACCTCTTTCCCTCCAACTTCATCTCTTACCTTCTGTGACACTTCACTATATGAAGTACACACAGTCTCATCCTTGTTTATTGAACAGGCCAAGGTTGTTCTTTTTTGCTTTATTGAAGTTTTCACTGTCTGGAGCTTTTTGTCTCCTGTCAGCGCCTTGCGTTCTCACAGAAGCCTTCCTAACCACCCTGGCTGAAGACTCTTTTCTTTCTTCTTCTCCCTATTTTATGTTATTCTGTTTTTTTTGGGGTCACACCCAGTGACGCCTCAGGGATTACTCCTGGCTCTGCACTCAGGAATTACTCCTGGCGGTGCTCGGGGACCATATGGGATGCCAGGGATTGAACCCAGGTCAAACGCATGCAAAGGC
The DNA here is from genome assembly GCA_021461705.1 of Cryptotis parvus. Lineage (NCBI taxonomy): Eukaryota > Metazoa > Chordata > Mammalia > Eulipotyphla > Soricidae > Cryptotis > Cryptotis parvus. The sequence goes on from JAJIBD010034663.1 coordinate 43,919, forward strand.
AAACACCCTACCTGCTGTGCTATCGCTCTGGCCCCTGTTATTCTATTTTTAAAATCCCAAATCTATTCTTTTGTGTCTGTTTATTTCTTTTTTTAAAATTTTATTTTATTATTTCCCACCCCCCAAATATTATTACACCATTCTAGACATACAATTGAAAGATGCCCATGTAGAGTTTTGGTTCTACAGCGGCCCAACACCCATCCCTCCACCCAAACCCATCTCCCATCACCAACGCCCCCACCCCCTCCCCCCACCTCAACCACTTGGCAGGTTCTGCATGTCATCTCTCTCCTCTCTATCTCCCCCACCAACCCCCCCCTTCGTGGAATGCAGTGCATTAAAAGACATCACCGCCTCCTTGCGGCCGCGCACCTGGGCTCGAACTGGTTTTGCTCTGTTAATCTGGTTGTGAGGCAGTTTCCCAGCGTCCTGACAGCAAAAATGGTGGCTAGTGTGATGGGCGAGCCTCATCCGGCTGCTTCCGGGACCCCCCAGAGGTGATGGGCCTACTCCCAAAACCCATCTGCCCTCCCTGAGGGCCCCATAGTCAGCTGGGCCCGGGCGCAGCCGAGTTCCAACCTCCCCAGCCACGTGTGAGGCTCTTCATGCTATGGCTGATGGCCCCAGGGCAGCTCTGGGGGGGGCCACCAGGCTGGACAAAATGGAGGAGGGAATTGTGTCTATTTCATGTCATACTCAATAAGTTCTAGAATATAAGTTCTGTGAAGATATTTTATTGTGAGGTGCTTT
>JAJIBD010034664.1:0-23655 GCA_021461705.1 Cryptotis parvus
TCTACCTGCTATATCGCAATTAGTCAGAAGGAAAAGGACAGATATAAAATGACTGAATTCATTTGTGGGACATAAAAATATGAGACTACTAGCCAAGGTCAGGCAAAATGCAGGCCAGGAGGACTTGTAAATGATTGGAATCTATCTCAAGTTTGGGATAGAGGGTAGGTAAGATAGAGAAGGGACCAGTAATATTATGGACCAGTAATATTGGAAGGAACTGTCAATAATAGTTGGACATATACTAAAACTGAGCTTTTTTCCCTGAATAGTAGCCCCATGACATGTATTTCTAATTTTTTAGAAAATGTGAATGAAAGTGCAGAAGAGCCAAAAGACTTGGATACTCAGCTACTTTTACTTGCATGTTTATGTCTCACAAAAAACCGATGGGCATAAAGGGCAATAGAATCTCCAAAGAAAACCAATCTTTAGGGAAGGAGAATTTGTGACCCAACTTGAATGTCTAGACTTAGATAATGATAGTAAAGGCAATGTTCAATTCAGTATTCTAATTGTCAAACTTCATGGGATACAGTTCATGGACACCATTGTGACCTGTTAAGAACTGGGACTAATTAGGGGAACCACTGAATCCCAATTGAAAACAGAATGGTAATTCCTTTTGATGATTAAAGCAAAATCTTATGAAATAAATTATGATTAAAATGACCTCAGTAAGGCTCTTCTGAGCCTCTTACTTATATGACTATATGGGAGTTGGAATTATTAGCTTGAAATAAATGTGATTATTATTTACATCCACTATAACTGTGTTTGGAGATGGAAATGAAGTGTTTTAGAAATGAGGTTATGAAAATCCAATAGCATTGGTGACTGTATAAAGACATTCAGAAGTGTTGCTTAACTATTCTCTTTCACTTCACCATATGACAACATAGTGAGTCGTTTTCATGCAGGAAGAAAGCTCTCTTCTCAAATTATATGAAACAGAATCATCTGGAGCCATGGTTTTGTAATCCCACCCTTCAGTTATGGGAAAACAAATTATCATTCTTTATGTCACTCAGTTTTGTCATTTTAGCAAACAAAAAGTGCACCAGAAGGTAACGAAATAGGTCATAATAGCCACACTGAAATAATGAAGCTATTTATTTTCTTATAGTCTTTTGGATAAATTGTAACTTGCTCATTTCTCTTTCTATAGGTTTTATTCTGGGCATCCCCACAGCTATCAGGTTTTGGAAAAATTTCTTATTCCTGTTTAGAAAATACAGTAGGATAACAGAGAAAATTAAGTGAGAGCTTGCCTAGGGAAAGTGTAGCACAGGGTCTGACACAGCAGCTATCTAATAAATTATAGTTACTGGGGCTGGAGTGATAATACAGCAGGTAAGGTACTTGCCTTGTGCTCAGCTGACCTTGGTTTTATCCCCTGGCATCCAGAGAGATCCCCTGAGCACTGACAGAAGTAGCTCCTAACTGCAGAGTAACCCCTGGAGCACATACAGATGTCATCCCTAAACCAAAAACATTTTTAAAAATCAGCTACTGTTTCTGTGACTGGTGCTAAGTATGTGAAGACAAGAGAAAAGTTTCCATCCTCTATTTTTCAGGTTCCCTCCACATTATTTCTTCAAATATTCATGAATTTATTTAGCACGTGCATGATGCTGGGGGTAGATACCAGGTATAAAGCAATGAATGAGGAAGGACCCCTGCAATTCTTAGCATATAGACTGGTCATGAGGCGTGTAAAATCTGAGAATTATAAGTTTAAATAGAATGATGTACATATGATTGTTTCCTACAGGCAACTTCACAGAGCTATGGAAAATATCAAAACTGAACAATATCTGAAAGTAAATAAGGTCCTCCCTGAGGAAACAGAGCAAGTACTTGAAAAAATTGGAATGTGAGAAAAGAAAAATTATTTGGTGAAGAGCCGCACCAGGCAGTGGAATAAAGAGCAAGGTGTAATGACCCTTGGGTGGGAAAGAACATACCTGAACCTGAAGCATGGTGAGAAACTGATAAGGCAGCAAATTATGGGGGCCAATGAGAGGAAAAGAGAGATGAAGCCAGGGCTCAGAGTGAAGGCTTCATTCTTTTTTCTAAAAGCAATATAAAGTCCCTTTGAAGAAAAGAATGAGATGATCTAGCTTACATATTTTAAAAAATCACTACTGACAGTTCTGTGGGTAATGGAGCAGAGAAGGAGAATCAGAATAAAAATGGTAGCCAGTTAAAAGCTATTGTATTCTCCCAGAGAGAATAAAATAGCATTAAAGCATTCTGGAATTGTAGAAAGAGATGAATGAATATTTTATGGGTGACTATGTTTTCATGTACATGTGCATATACATCTTCGGCTGCATGTCATGTTTAGAATGAGTATGATATTAACAATAGAGTAGCTCATTCAGTTTATTCAATCCTTTAAAAGGCATCAGATCCTTTAACGTTTAAAACCTCCTTATGAAGTGGATATTACTTTGTTTATATGATTTGTCAATTGATAAAATGAAAAAGATGGCAAATTAATTTTCGCAGTGACCAGGTAGAAAGCAGCATTTCTGGGACGTGACCTTATATCTGTCTTGGTTCTAAAAGACCATATCTTTAAGCATCACTCCATTCTGTTTTAACAATAGGCTTCCTTCTTCATCTGACCTATAGAATACATCTAGATGCTGTCTCTCTGCACTGGCTCCAGAAATTCCTTTCGGCTTCCTCACTATCCCTCAGTTTTTGAAATGGGGACAATGGTCTTGCCAGCAGCTTCTTCCTGATACAGCTGCAGTCAATTTCAAGTTGGCTCCAATATAGTATAACCAGCACGTCTAGGACTCTTCTCCAAGTGCACTTTGTGTTTCAGGAAAAAAATGTTCTTTAGAAAAGTGAGAGAAATTATCAAAGGATTATCCTCATCACAGTAGGAAAATCAGAACAGTAATTGCATTAGAATGGGTGGCACTGAGCTAATCAAGCAGAGAAATTGGGATCAGTGTTTTGAAAGGAGCATGGGAGGTGACCAAATCATCTGTGTTTTAGCAAGAGGAGCAGGCTAGAAACTCTGACCTAAATCAAGCAGTGAATAAAGATTCAGAGGAGAGCACTAAGAGGATATTTTTCTTTTGGAAGAAGAAATGGAGGGCAGCTTGATAAAGTCAAAGATAAATAAAGTATTAATTGCAAAGAGGAAACATGAAAATGCCAGATGTTGGAAAGTGGAAATTACAACAATAATTGAAACCTCTTTGAAAGTTAACTGTCCACATTGAATTGAGTCATAGCGCTTCATCCACTTTCATAATCATGCTTATTTGCCAAATCCATTTATTATAAAATTTTTTAAAAATCACCTAGCATTACATAACGAATGAACAATGAAGTCAGATTTTTTTTAACTTTGTCTCCTTTGGTGAACTCCAATATTATAATCTGGCATAAAGAGAATGAAATGGGAATGGATTTTGCATCAGTTCACTCTGTGATTCTTGTCTAATCCTAAAGGAGGAAGAAACCCATAAAAAAGAAAGTACAAAAGAGAGGAAAATGCATTACCTGTGCGGGCTTTAGAATGACCTCTCTCTAGAAGACAACCTCTCTGGCTGAGAGATTAAAGTGAAGGCTGCGAAGCTTGACAAACAGCGCAGTCAAATCCTCAAAGGCTGTATCTCTAGTGACAGAATGAGGTTGCTTGGGAGTTATTGCAAATACCAACGGTAGTGCACTTTGAATCATGCTCGGAGAATAAAGGAGTGCTGAGATTTCGGCTCTCACTGTCCCTTTCTTTAGTTGGACATATTGTGCGGAGGGTGGGAAGCAATTTACTCTAGAACTTAGAAATATTAAAATGTGCAAAATGCCTCAAAGTGAGAATGTAACTGAATGTCATTTGGTCAGGGGGCTGGCACAAAAGTGACTTGCAGATCAAAAACCAATGCCATTTAATGGAGCAAGAAAGTTGGATCTTGAGTTGCATGATTTGCAATCATTAGAGAGCTGACTACTTGCAACAATGGCTACCACTTGTCAAGCACTTATGAGACACTGATCTAAGTTTCTCTCAAGTTTTAGTGAAATAGTCAATTCTCATTAAATTATAGATGCATAGATATTAGACTTGCAATTCCTACTTTATAGATTAAACAATCAAAGAAAAGTAATTTTCCTAAGGTCTCACTGCGAATGGGTGTTACAGAAAAATCCTTTCTGGATTTGAACCAATCTGATTGTATTCTGTGGCCCAATGGACTATGCCACTAACTTTATTGTAAGAACCTATCTGACATTTCCCCCACTGTGTATCTTATTGGGTGTTACAGCACTCATATTTAAACATTCTTGAATTTTTTTAAGCTTGGCAAATGACATTTTTCTGAGAGCCTCTTCACTTTGCCATATTAAAATATTAAACTATTTAAAAATTCAGTATTAAAATATCGAGGAGATGATCTAAAACATTTTTGTTTGCATTTGTTTTGAGGGGCCACACCCAACTATGTTCAAGGGATTCTTCCTGGATCTGTGCTCAGTGCTAAACTCCTGGAGGAGCTCAAGGACCATTTGGGATCCAGAGGAAGGAACCAGAATTGCCAAGTGTAAGACAAGCATCCTGCCTGTCATACTATTGCCGTGGCCCCCTAAAAATGTGATTTTTAAGGAGCAATGATAATTGACTACCAAAAAGTATTTCTTTACTTTTAATACCTTTAAAAAAATTTTCCCCCTCAGGTTAGAGGGATAATACAGCAGCTTCGGCATTTACCTTACAGCCAGCTGATCCAGGTGCTATTCCCACATCCCATATTATTCCCTCAAAATCAGCAGAGTGCAGAGATAGGAGTAACCCCTGACAATGGTTGGGTGTGACCAAAATAAACAAACAAAAGTCTTACCATCTTGTATCCATTGGATCAGACCCTAAATAAAAACTCAAGGGTTGAAGTGTCTACTGTAGAACTTGTCACTTGTCACTTATCTTCCCGTTGTTCATCAATTTGTTCGGAGTGGGCACCAGTAACATCTCCATTTATTGGGAATGAGGTCCATTATTGTTACTGTTTTTGGCATATCAAATACACCACGGGTAGTTTGCCAGGCTCTGCCATATTATTAGACATCGTTTGAGGAAAATTGTTGGGAATCATCACTCTAATATATCTAATTTTGCTAAGATTTTCAATTCTTGCCTATTATTGACCTTTAAAAATCAGCTTTGGACTCTCTCTTTGTCTCTCTGTCTCTCTGCTTCTGTCTCTCTCTGTCTTTATGTCTCTCTCTACTTCCATCCCTCCTTCCCTCTTTCCCTTACTCCAGGTTTAACTCAAATGGAGTTTCAGAGTGGACCATCCATTCCACCATGTCATTAAAGGGAGACTAGGGAGACCAGACGGGTTATAGGTCGAAACACTAAAATCTAACATAGAACACTGGATTTCAGAGGCTAGAGCCAGGGTGCTTGCCTTGCATTCAGTCAGTACAGGTTGAATCCTCAGCATCCCATATTGTAACCTGAGCACCACCAAGAGTAAATTATTCACATATTCATTCAAAAGATACATATTCATGACTTCTCCTAAATTTCCTGAAATTTTGTGTCTTCTTTATTTCTAATTGTGGGTTGTATATATCAGTTGTATCACTTGTATCACTTGTATCACTTGTCTTCCTGTTGTTCACTGATTTGCTCAAGTGGGCACTAGTAACATCTCCATACTCCGATTGCATGCTACTGGAGCTCAAGGGCATCTACTGCACCAGGAATATGAAGAGCCTCAAACCATTTATTCAGGTCATGAAAATGAAGTCTGCAATTGTTACTGGTTTTTGGCATATCAAATATGACATGAGTAGCTTGCCAGGTTCTGCAGTGTGAGTGGTATACTCTAGATAGTAAGCTCTCAGTTCATGCATTTACTGATGAACCACAATGGGGAGAGATCAGCTTATCACTTGATTGGAGCTCTGATGAGCTGTGGAGTCCAGATGTTGAAAATAGCGGTCCTAATGGTGTGGGGGGGTTCCTCTGGCTTCTTGAAAGGCTCTACTGGGATGGCGGGCCAGGGCTAGAACTCTCCTTCCCTCCTGAATGCCTCATGATCAGCTGAGCACAGGGAGAGCCGGTAACAGCTCTGTCCCGTGTATCTATGTCTCTGGTTCAAACATATCTGGGCCTTGAAATAGACTTCAGCTATAGGGTGGTGTATCTGTGTCTCTGGTATATATATGTGTGTGTATACATATATATGTATATACATATATGAGTATATACATATATATGAATGTATATGTATATATGTATATACATATCTATGTATATATACACCTATATGTATATATACATGCATACATATATTTATATATTTATATCACACAAATAATGCAGTCATTCTATATCTATATTCTATATCTGTCTTTTTCCTTCCAACTAATTTCACTCAACATGATCCTCTCCATGTCCATCCATTTATAGGCAAATTTCATAACTTCATATTTTCCTAACAGCTGCATAGTATTCCCTTGTGTAGATGTACCAAACTTTCTTTAACCAGTCATTAGTTCTCGGGCATTCTGCTTGTTTCCAGATTCTGGTATTGTTAATAGTGCTGCTATGAACATAAAAGTGAAGATGGTGTTTCTGCTCTGTGTTTTTGGTTTTCCAGGGTATATTCCAGGAGTGATATGACTGGGTCAAACGGGAGCTCAATTCACAATGTACTTTTTAAAATGACCAAAAGACAGTTTCAACATTTTAAAAAAGGATATATTTACCACTGAGGATCATGAGATAAATACACTTTATCACTGTGAATCATGTCTAGACATGTATAAATATAGAAGTGGCCCTTGGGTAACAATTAACGTGCTAGATCTAATGGTCCTGAAAATTTTAATTAGCCCTAATTGATTAATATAGGTAAATGCTGGCACAGACTCAAACATGCTTGGTAAGCAATATCAAAATTTCTCCAGAAGAGTATGAGTTACTCCTACTCTTGCCTCACACTTTCTCTTGACTGTAGATGATCGTGACAAAACCAGGAAGGAAACACCAAGTGCCTTTTACAATTTAACAGCAAAAAGACAGCCCATCTGTTGCTCCTCACCCATATGGGTGACAACAATGCAATTTGAAGAACAAGTCCTAATTAGCTAATTGTTGAAGAGTTTATTTTTAGAACACACTGAGATGTATCTCCAATCTTGAGAGGCAAAATAAGAGAAATACTTAAACTGATTTACCTACTGCCTAAGTTAGTCCATAAAACTCTTGCATGTACCAATTTTTGAAACATCCAGCAATGCCCAGTAATTACTCCTGACTTTAGACTCTGCTTGTGGCGGTGCTCAGGGGACCACATGGGATGCTGGGGATCGAACCTAGGTTGGCTGCCTGCAAGGCAAATGCCCTGCAGGCTGAACTATCTCTCTGACCCCTATAGAGGAATATTAAGAGAGTCTAGATGAGAGTAAAATGATGTGATTACTTTATATGATGTTACTCTGAAAGTAAAAATATGATTTCAAATAATTCTTTAGTTACATTCACAGAGGGAAGTTTATTGAAGTACAAGAAATATAAATATATACATTTCCATATGAGAATTACATAAAATATATAAAGTAGCCCTATATAAATATAAAGAAGTATATAGGGAGTTACTCTATGACATTCACTGTACAAATATATTGCTGAGGCTTGCACTATTCTGACAATATCCTTTCTGCCAGGTAAGTAATTATCAAAATATGAAAAGCAGTTATATTTGCTCCTAGAACCAACATTTGTTATCATAGTAATTGGCAGTCAATTTTTAAATTTGGAATTAGAAAAGTAACCTTATACTTGGTTCCAGACTATCCCCTCAAGACAGTCACAAAACCTCCAGCATCTTCATTTCCTTTTCATTCCTCATTGTTACTAATGTTTTCTACAAAAAGAAGTAATCAGATGTGCCCTTTCTTGGTATGTTATGTACAACTTTAACCACTTCAAGAGAGAAATTTATTTTCAGGTTATAGACTGCGGCAAACAACTGACTTATCTTGGAATTGAATTATCTTTTCACCAGCATTTAATTCAGCTATTTGAGATCTGAGGTTCTATTCCTTAGACTCTGAAAATACAATCAAAATAAAAAAAATAGGATTTGAATAACTGAAAATTACCTTGGTGATATTGTACTCACTCACCTCCTTGTACTTTAGTTAACTCTTATGTACACAAGAGAGCTAACTTTTTTTTAAGTAAAAACAGATTGTATTTGGAAGTTTTGAGGAAGGAGAAGGAGAGGGAGAAAGTGAGAGAGAATACACATCTCAAGAGGGGAGATGCAGGAAACACATGTGCTCAGGTGACACGTGCTCAGGGTCGCAAGTTCTTGGCCACATGAAAACAAGCAGCACATGGGCTTGGGCAGCAAATGAACTGAGATCTAACTTATAGAAAATGAGATTTCAGCCTCGCTTTTCTGCTGACTTCAAGCAAAGCAATTCTGATAAATATTACGCCAACCACCGTTACATTGGCAATGACTTGTATTAGCTTTTGGGATAGTTATTATAATAAAAATGTCACTTACCTAACATCAAACCTCCTCACAAGACTAACATTTATATATATTTTCACACATATAACACCTGATGCTAATGTGTGCACAGATTTTCTGAGCCAAATGCGCTCTGTAAGTTGACATCATGATACTAGAAGATCAGCCTGATAGAACTGGTAGTAACTTTGGAAAAGATTCTGACATTAAATAAATCATTTGGAAAAATCCTTTACGACTGGCTATCTTAATAGATGAAACTACAATTTTTTAAAAGAGAGTGATATTTAGTTATACTTAAATATTTAGTAAACTTCAAAAGCTAATAAGACTTCCGGTTAACCCCCAACAGAATTTTACTCACATTTCTGATCAGAGAATATATAAACTTTTATTATTAATAATCAACACTTTTACATTATCCTTAAAAATGATAGTTTGAACTTAATTTGAACTTATTTGAACTTATTTGAACTTATTTGATAATAATTCCAAATTATTTGAGAGGCATCACGTTCACTTAAATAAACTCTGGCTTTCAATCTGGTGTGAAATTTGATAAAGCATGTGACTGAAACAGTTAAAAGTGAGGCTTCCTAGATTTCATGAGTAAACTTAGAAAGTTTGAAAATGTCCACTGTTGTATTTTAATTTTACTGAGAGAGAATTTTCCTCTTCACACATATCAACATATAATACTCACAAAATAGCCTAAAATAGGCAACAAAATGCATATTATTTTTAAAAGAAAATACTAGTAAATTTGCATAATTCATTAAAGAAGTAATGCAGATAAATTTTAACAAGTAATTTATTAATTAATAAATGGCTTTGCTAGAAATGAAAAGAAAATTTGACTCCAATATAAAGTCAATATGGAATTAAGAGTAAAATTATTTTGAGAAATATGTAAATAATATGAATCTTTTCTAATGACTTCTTAGAATATTTATTTTTATTTTTCAAATACAATTTTTTTGTTTTTTTTTTTTTGCTTTTTGTGTCACACCCAGCAATGCTCAGGGCTTATTTCTGGCTCTGCATTCAGGAATTACTCCTAGAAGTGCTTAGGGGGACCATATGGGATGCAGAGGAATCGAACCTGGGTCAGCTGCTTGCAAGGCAAACACCCTCCCTGCTGGACTATTGCTCTGGCCCCAACTAAGCAACAATATTTTTATATTAAATATTATTTCTACTTCTCAAAATAATATGAGTTACTTAAAAGTTTAAAAGACTTGTGGATTTATTACTTTATTAGTAGTCTGACACATTCTCAGGAGGAGATTCAAATCCTTTCTCTTTATTCTATTTAACATACTGAACATAGTTTTTTTTTAGACATGAATATTATGACCTATATCTTCACAGAAGAGGAGAGAATTTGAGTATCTTATGTACTTTAATTATAAACTCTTAAATCAACTTTACCAGAATTAACATTATACCATCAGTCTCCAGTAGAGTCTTCATTCCGATTCTAGCAAAAACAAGATGACTTTATTTACTACCCTTTTCTAAAAAACCACATGCGAGTTAAAAAATATGTTAAAAGTCTTAACAAAAATTTTGGTTTTGTAGCCACACCCAGCAATGCTCAGAGGTTATTTATGGCTCTGCACTTAGGAATTACTTCTGGCGGGGCTCAGGGAACCATATGGGGTGACAGAGATTAAACCCAACATGAAAGACAAGCACTTTATGTGCTGTACTATCTCTCCAGTCCCAATGTCTTAACAATTTTTTAAGACTCATTTTCTATTCTAATATTCCATGAAGATCAATTTTTTTAGATTGCAAGTTTTATCTAAGCAGAAGGTATGTGTATTTCGTTCTGTAGTTCAAACACAATACTAACACTGTGCATGCAGCTAGTAAGAAATTAAGTATTTATGGTAAAGTTACAACAAACAGATGATCTGTTTAAATTTCACTGAAAAATAATACCGGAAAAAAAAGCTTGGTGGTATTCAATAACCTCTTTTACCTCTTTGATTTTTCATTATAATATAATTGAATACATTGAGGGAAATTTCAAGTTGCTATATTCAGTAATCTCAAAACTGAATTTTTTGATTACCAAGTTAATTATTTCATTGCCAATCCCTGATTTAATCTTTTTTTTTATTATTTTCTTTTTTTTTTTAATTTTTTTATTATACCACCGTGAAACATACAATTACAAAGGTGTTCATAATTGGTTCTTGGTAATACAGTATCCCAGCACCCATCCCTCCACCAGTGCCCCATTTCCACCACCAATGTACCCCTCCCCCTCCCGCCCCCAGGCCGCCTTAATAGCAGGTACCCCAGTTTCCTCTCTCTCTCTCTCTCTCTCTCTGTCTCTGCATCTCTCTCCCTCTTATTTTACACATTGTGGCTAGCCCTGCAGATATTTAGAGTTTATCACTTAAGTCTCTTTGTGTATATTCAGTGGTGAGTTTTAATCTGCCATTACCATTTCCCATATTTAGTAAAACACTGGTATCTATTTATATCCTATTAATGAATGCAGTCATTCTATATCTGTCCTTTTCCTTCTGACTAATTTCACTCAGCATGATAGACTCCATGTCCATCCATTTGCAGGTAAATTTCATAATTTCATCCTTTCTGACAGCCGCATAGTATTCCATAGTGTAGATGAACCATAGTTTCTTTAGCCAGTCCTCTGTTCTCAGGCATTTAGGTTGTTTCCAGATTCTAGCTATAGTGAATAGCGCAGAGATGAATAAAGAAGTACAGATAGTGTTTCTGCTATGTGTTTTTCGGTCTCTAGGGTATATTCCCAGGAGTGCTATTGCTGGATCAAATGGGAGCTCAATATCTAGCTTTCGGAGGAATGCCCATATTGTTTTCCAAAAGGGCTGGACCAGTCGGCACTCCCACCAGCAGTGGATGAGAGTCCTTTTTCCCCACATCCACGCCAGCACCGGTTGTTCTTGCTGTTTTGGATGTGTGCCAGTCTCTGTGGGGTGAGATGGTACCTCATTGTTGTTTTGATTTGCATCTCCCTGATGATTAAAGATGAAGAGCACTTTTCATATGCCTTTTGGCCATTCGAATTTCTTCTTTTTGGAAGCTTCTGTTCATTTCTTCTCCCCATTTTTTGATGAGGTTGGCTGTTTTTCTTCTTGTGGAGTGCTACCAGTGCCTGATATATTCTGGATATTAACCCCTTGTCAGATGGGTATTGGGTGAATATCCTTTCCCACTCTGTGGATTGTCTTTTGTATCTTGGTCACCATTTCTTTTGAGGTGCAGAAGCTTTTCAATTTTATATAATCCCATTTGTTTATCATTGCTTCCATTTGCTTGGTCAGTGGTGTATCGTCTTTAAAGATACTTTTCGTTTCGATGTCGTAGAGTGTTTCTCCTATGTTTTCTTCGATGTACCTTATAGATTCATGTCTGGTATCGAGATCTAGAATCCATTTTGATCTGACTTTTGTGCATGGCGTTAGAAGGAGGTCTAAGTTCATTTTTACACGTAGCTGCCCAGTTTTCCCAGTACCATTTGTTGAAGAGGCTTTCTTTGCTCCACTTAATATTTTTTGCTCCTTTATCGAAGATTAAGTGGTTGTATATTTGTGAGTGCGTTTCAGGATACTCAGTTCTATTCCATAGGTCTACGGGTCTGTCTCTATACCAATACCACACTGTCTTAATTACAACTGCTCTGTAGTAGAGCTTGAGGTTGGGGAAAGTGATACCTCCCATCTTCTTTTTCCCAAGGATTGCTTTAGCTATTCGTGGGGTTTTATTATTCCATACAAATTTCAGGAGTGTTTGTTCAATTTCTTTGAAGAACATCATGGGTATTTTTATAGGGACCGCATTGAATCTGTATAAAGCTCTAGGGAGTATTACCATTTTGATAATGTTAATCCTTCCAATCCATGAGCAGGGAATACGTCTCCATTTCCTCAGGTCTTCTTTTATTTCCTGAAGTAACGTTTTGTAGTTTTCTTTGTAGAGATCCTTTACATTCTTTGTCAAAATGATTCCTAGGTATTTGATTTTCATGGGTGCAATTGTGAATGGGATAGTTTCTTTAATGTCCCTTTCTTCTCTTTCGCTGTTTGCATATAGAAAGGCCATTGACTTTTTGGGTATTGATTTTGTACCCTGCTACTCTACTATAAGAATGTATTATTTCTAGGAGCCTCTTGTTAGAGAGTTTTGGGTTTTCCAGGTATAATATCATGTCATCTGCAAATAGTGACAACTTGGCTTCTTCCCTTCCTATCTGGATGCCCTTAATGTCTTTTTCTTCCCTGATTGCTATGGCAAGTACTTCCAGTACTATATTGAATAGAAGTGGTGAGAGTGGGCAGCCTTGTCTTGTCCCCTGATCTTAAGGGGAAGGCTTTCAGTTTTTCCCCATTGAGAATGATGCTCGCTGTGGGCTTGTAGTAGATGGCCTGGATTATCTTGAGGAAGGTTCCTTCAATCCCCATTTTATGGAGAGCTTTCATCATGAACGGGTGTTGAATCTTGTCAAATGCCTTCTCTGCATCTATTGATATGATCATATGGTTTTTATTTTTTTTTTGTTGATATGATGTATTATGTTGATTGACTTGTGGATGTTGAACCATCCTTGCATTCCCGGGATGAATCCCACTTGGTCATGGTGTACAATCTTTTTGATGACTCTTTGGATTCTATTTGCTAGTATTTTGTTGAAGATCTTAGCATCTGTATTCATCAGGGAGATTGGTCGGTAGTTTTCCTTTTTTGTGACATCTTTGTCTGCTTTGGGTATCAGGGTGATATGTGCCTCGTAAAAGCTATTTGGGAGTATTTCTGTTTCTTCAATTTGCCTGGAAGAGCTTAAAAAGAATTGAGAGTAGGTCCTCTTTAAAGGTTTTGTAGAATTCACTGGTGAATCCATCTGGACCTGGGCTTTTGTGTTTGGGGAGACTTTTGATTACTGATTCTATTTCCTCGATGGAGATAGGTTTGTTGAGGTATTCCAAATCTTCTTGTTGCAGACTTGGGAAGCTATAGGAATTCAGGAATTTGTCCATTTCTTCTAGGTTCTCTTGTTTCGTGGCGTACAGGCTCTCATAGTAATCTCTGATGATCTTTTGAATTTCTGTGTTTTCAGTTGTGATGTCCCCGTTTTCATTTCTGATTCTATTTATTTGGGTTCTCTCTTTTCCTTTTCTTACAAGTCTTGCAAGTGGTTTGTCAATCTTGTTTATTTTTTCAAAGAACCAGCTTTTGGTTTTGTTGATCTTCTGGATTGTTTTTTGACATTCCATCTCATTGATTTCTGCTCTAAGTTTTATTATTTCTTTCTTTCTGTTTGGGTTGGGCTCCTTTTGTTGATCACTCTCTAAGATCTTAAGTTGGGAAGTCAGACTGTTTATGATGGCCTTTTCTTCTTTTCTGATGAATGCCTGAAGAGCTATGAGCTTGCCTCTTAACACTGCTTTTGCTGTATCCCACAAGTTCTGGTAATTCGTGTCTTCAGTCTCATTTGTTTCAAGGAATCTTTGGATTTCCTCTTTGATTTCTTTTATGACTTGCTGGTTGTTCAGCAGTGAGCTGTTTAGTTTCCAGGTACTTGGTATTGGTCTCCGTTTTTTGTGTACAATTAACTTCTATTTTCAGTGCATCATGGTCTGAAAAAATAGTTGGCACAATTTCTATCTTCTTGATTTTATGGAGGTATGATTTATGGCTCAGCATGTGATCTATTTTCGAGTATGTTCCATGTGCACTGGAGAAGAAAGTGTATTCAGATTTTTGGGGATGAAATGTCCTGTATATGTCTACCAGCCCTCTTTCTTCCATTCTCTTCTTTTAGGGCCAGTATTTCCTTGGTAAGTTTCAATCTTGTTGATCTATCCAGGGTTGATAGAGCAGTGTTGAAGTCTCCAACTACAATTGTGTTGCTGTCAATGTTTTCTTTGAAGTCTATTAGTAGTTGTTTTAGGTATTTTGCTGGCCCCTCGTTGGGTGCATATATGTTTAATAGCGTGATTTCTTCCTGATATATGCATCCCTTGACTATTAAGAAGTGACCTTCACTGTCCCTTCTGACTTTCTTCAGCCTGAAGTCTATGTTGTCAGATACCAGTATGGCTACCCCTGCCTTTTTGGATGGGTTGTTTGAGTGAAGGATTGTTTTCCACCCTTGTATTTTGAGCCTGTCTTTGCTCTGATTGTTCAGGTGTGTTTCTTGAAGGCAGCAGAATGTCGGATTCAATTTTTTGATCCATTTTGCCACTCTGTGTCTCCTAACTGGTGCATTTAGACCATTGACATTGAGAGAGATTATTGTCATGGGATTTTGTGCCATCTTTCTGTAGAGGTTGGTTGTTCTTTTCGGTTATGTCTCGTCTTATAGTAGATCATTCAGTCCTTCTTTTTTAAGGTTGGTTTTGATTTTACAAAGTTCCTAAGCTGTTGTTTATCCAAGAAGTTGTATATCTGTCCTTCAAATCTGAGTGAGAGTTTAGCTGGATAAAGAATTCTTGCTGAGGCGTTCATTTCATTAAGTTTTTTTACTATATCCCACCACTGCCTTCGGGCTTGAAAGGTGTCTTCTGAGAAGTCTGCTGAAAGTCGAATTTATGCTCCTTTGTATACAATTTCCTTCTTTGATCTTGCTGCCTGAAGAATTATGTCTCTATCTATGGCATCCATTACTTTGACTAGGATGTGTCTTGGGGTCTTTCTATTGGGGTCTCTTCTTGCTGGTACGCGTCGGGCTTCTTGGATCTGGATGCCTTCATCCTTTAACTCGGGGAACTTTTCAGCCAGGATGTTTTTAACTGTTTCAATTTCCTTGGGATTACTTTCCTGTCCCTCTGGGACTACGATGATTCTTATGTTGTTCCGCCTGGCTTCATCCCATTGTTCTCTGTTCCGTTGCTGATCCATTTTCCGATCTTTTCCATCTTATGTAGTTCTCTGAGTGCTTTCTGCAGCTCATCTTCAGTCTCACTGATTCTCTCTTCCGCTGCTGTCATCCTACTGTTGAGAGCCCCCGATTGTGTTTTTCATTTCATCTACTGAGTTTTTAAGCGATAATATTTCTATTTGCATGGTTCTCATTTCTGCTCTCATTTCCTCCCGTAGTTTATTGACTGCCCTTTCAACTGCTTCGTTTATGTTCTCCTGTATTTTATTGGACATCTGCTCAATTTTTTTCGTTGAGCTCCTTAAACATCCTACCAATTTCTTCTCTAATTTCATTGTCAGAGTGATCATGCACATCTGTATTCTTTTTTGATTCTTCGCGGTCGATTCCTTCATCTATTCTTTGAGCTGGGGATCTGCGTTGTTTTCCCATGGTGCTGCGGTGTTCAGGGATAGATTCCTCTAGTGTACTGTTTCTTTTTTTCTTGAGGGTATTACCTTCCCTTGGTGTTGAACTTCCTAGTTTTAGTATTAATAAGCGGCCGCGTAGCGGCGGCTGCCTGCCACGCCGCACACCCCAGGGACGCTACCTGAGATGCAGACAGGCCGGTGTGAGAGTTCAAAATGACGGTTTACTTCCGGTTCCTCGGACTTCTGGGGGTTGTAGTTCCACCTTCTGCGGAGACCTGGGGCTCTACCACAGCCCCAGGCGCCCGCCCGGCCAGCCGCACACCCCAGGGACGCTACCTGAGATGCAGTAATCTTTTTTTTTAAAAAAAGTTAGTATTATTACCTGAATTAGAATAGTCGAAAATAACTTTTTTGATGGATGAGATATCAGCTAAACAGTTTGGAATAGGCCTGTGTCCTAATTTCCCTTCTTAGTTGTTAAATATTTTAGTATTGCTAATTGGTTTAAAGTAATGTAACATCTGAATTAAAGAGGGAATTATAGAGACTGCCTGCACTAATAGTAATAATACAGACTAGATATCATTGATTAAACATACTTTCAGCCAGTTTAACACACATTTGAACTAACTGCCAAGTAATCACTTTCACTTGGTTAAATATAATTAGTCACTTATGTATAACCATCAACTGTATACAAAATTTTTCAATTCATACTATCTGCTCAGCACCTACATTATTTAACGTTTTTTATGAAATAGCCTATTTTTATTTCAAATATAAGCTTGCTATTATGTATTAATAAGTTTATAACATAGATCACAAATAAAATAACCATCACAAAATTAATTATTATTAAAAACAAAACTTTATCATTACATTTTAGCTATAGGTTGCTTTCTCTTCACAGTTTTGCCAACACTTGCTTCTTGTTCAATCTTTTCATAAATTGTCATATTAATGAAATCTAGGTTATCATAATTTCTATTTAAAGAATTTTAGTGAAAAAGATTAATGAAATTTTTGTCACATTTCCTCAGGCTAACCTACAGATTCTATGTTTTCCTGATCAAAATATCTGAAAGCTTTCTGGTGTCAGGAGAAATTTGACAACCTGATTTTAAAATTTATGTGAAAAATAAAGTAATTAATTTATATGGAAATTTGCCAAGATTATTTTGAAGAACAAATGTGGAAACTTTCCACTGATCATCATAAAGCTATATTAATCAATATGTAAGTATACAAGTGCAATGTAAAGCAAACTTATCAATAGGACCAAAATGCAGTGCTAGAAACAGACCCACATATATTCAACACTTAAAATGAAATAAACAGGGCAGTGTTTGGAGTGAAAAGGCAGTAATGTTATTGAATAGTTTTATATCAATAGGAATGGATTGGGTCCCACCTCATTCTACACTAGAAAAGAGTCAATTCCTGGCAAATGAAACATATAGACATGTAGGAGAAAATGAGATTATAGACAGTCTTTGAGACTTTGGCATGTG
The DNA here is from genome assembly GCA_021461705.1 of Cryptotis parvus. Classification (NCBI taxonomy): domain Eukaryota; kingdom Metazoa; phylum Chordata; class Mammalia; order Eulipotyphla; family Soricidae; genus Cryptotis; species Cryptotis parvus. The sequence goes on from JAJIBD010034664.1 coordinate 17,318, forward strand.
CAAAGATTACTTAGGAACAAAAGAAAAGCACCATGATTTTAAAATTAAAATAAAATTTTGCTTAACTTAGAAATTTATGTTTACCATGATACATGTATGTCAAAAACAAAACAAAGGGATGCTCTCATTGTCAATGAGTGGCACGCAGGTATGAGAATCTAAGTTTGATCCCGGGAACTGCCCTGCATTGTTGAATTAGATCCAGGCAACACTGCCATTGTGAACCCTGATACCACTAAAGCATAAACGTTCTGGCACAGCACACTAACTGTGTGCAATTTGATATCAACAATCACACCAAAGGGAAACAAAGAGGGTGCGGGTAAAAGGTATGGGTTATTGAAGTAAGTGCTGCTTGAACAAAGGTGTGCATATATCTTTTTGTAGTAGTGATTTTTAATTTTGGGAATAGATTCCAAGATAAACTTCTGAGTCATGTAGAAGCTCTAGTTTTAGATTTTTTAGTATAAAGGTTGAATCATACTTTTCCACCAACAGTGAAGACCTTTTTTCAAAAAAAACATTTCCCCACCAACACTGATTGCTTCTAATATTTTTACGTGTGTCTAAATAGTATTATTATTAGCAATGTAATAGGGCTGTGGATGTTACTCAAGTAGTAGAGTAGTTTCCTTGCATGTGTGAGACCCTCGATTTGAGCCTCTGTATATGTGGCCCCCAGAGCACTGGCTGGTTTATGTAGATGGTCCCAAGCACTGTGTGTCTGTGCACATTAGGAATTTCCCCAAATTGAAAAAAAAAAAAATTTTTTAAGTAACAGCATTATTATTTTAAATTACAGAGGGTTTCCTTGGGGTTGCTTCATGTGTTTGTGTAAAGTTATAATATCTAATATGATGGGAATTTCAAAAACAGTTCTGGGGTTGTATAAAATACTGAAAAAATGTGATCTGGTTAGAAGACAGAAGGAATAAATGCTACCTGAAATCAGTTCAGAAAACAATATGTACCTAAACGGTCTGAAAAACTAGAATAGAATCTGCCAAACGGATAATTTCGAGAGCAAAACTGAAGCCTGAAAACCTTGAGCAAGACAAGGTAGTTCAATATGACATTTCCAAGTAGCTGAAGAAAGTAACATGTTAAGCACAATTTCTTAATCATAGAAATGTAACAAATTCATTGGAAATGTCACCACTTCCTTCTGTGCCTATGGCAGGTTTTCTATTGATTATGGCACTCTTTCCTCTGGATCTTGGCAGCCAACAGAAACTGAAAAAAAATCAAAAACTGCAGATGCATAGAATATTATTGGTTGCCATTTGTACATGTTAACCACCTGGATGAGGAGACATGCCAGCCAAAAATGATTTTTGATTAGAATAATATTTAGCTTTGTCAAGCTTCACTCAAATGGATATTGTCTGTACTGGTGTTCATATTACATGGTTGTTGTTTGTACTAATGTTGTAATGAGCTTGACAAATTGAAATACTGTATGACTTGACATTGTAATGACCCTTGTTGATGAAACCGTAGGGCTAGTCAGATAGAGTAGCCACCTCTGATGCAAATCATGGGCAAGAGAGAATGACTTCAGCTATCAATGACAATTAGTTCTTTTTGAAGATGCTAAGAAGCAGATATTTGCAAACAAAGAGTGGATAAAATCCTAACTCTATAAGAGGCCTCACCCAAATTAAAATTAGCAGGTGATCCTTACAACAGGCCTCTGAAATAGGGTACATGAACTTTGAATGGGGCAAGATTTGGGGTGTGTTCTGGACTCTACACTCATTGCCCTAACGACTTCTCTAGTGAGGACTTCCAGGGACTCTCACTCAGGAATGTTTCCTCATTCAGGAAACGAGGGCTCCTATCTTACTTGGAATAAATAACTGAGAAGGAATTTCTAGAACTCCATTACTGTTGGTCAGCATAAACCATTTCCAGAGGCTTTATCTTAAATGGTTCTTACACCTTCCTCTCTGGATTGACTTCAAGCTGAATTGTATTCTTATGCTGTTGTTGTGTGAGCTGCCCCAAATAGAAGCATACCATAATTGTATGCAACTTTCAGGAGGAGAGGTACTTAAGTGAAACCTCTCCATATAAAGATGGAAGTCTGTGCTTTTTGAGATCAGAGCATCTTACTGCAGTGATAGTTTGACAAGCTTTTAACCATACTACTTTTGGAACACTAGTTACAATTTGTTCAATATTGAAAACAATACCCAGAGAAAGACAGAACGAGAGAAAGAAAAGTTATATATCTTCTTATAAACTTTTAATGAGACCCTACATTTAAAGCAAAAAGATTTAAAATTATAGTGATGGGTAATTTTATTTATTTTATTTTGATTTGTGGTCCATACTTGACGATGCTCAGGGGTTAGTCTTGGCTCTGCATTTAGGAATCACTCCCGAAATCCTACGGGAAGCATATGGGATACCAGGGATTAAACCAAGTTGGCCAATTGCAAGGCAAGCATCACTTTACCTGCTGTACTCTGGCCCCAGTAACTAGTAGTTTTATGTGATATTAATTGCAGGGTAAATATGTGTGGACTCTGTAATAAGCAATGTTAAAACCAGATATTGAGGGGATAGAGAGATAGAACAGGTGTTGAGTCATGTAGCCAAGCCTGGTCGATCCTAGCGAACACAATCTCCAGACTATGCATCACTTTGTGCAGCCTTGTAGACTCCTGAGCATCATTTGGAGTGGCTCTGGAGGATTCTAAATCCCCAGGAAACCGAGATGGATCTCAGGGTCAGAGCAGCACATATTCTTGTGCCCTCACATTCAACCTCCAGTTTGGTGAAACTTAATTTCTAGAACTCCTAGGGACACTTGGGAGGCTGCCCCAAACAACTATTGCTAGTTATTTATAGTTTTATTATATATTATTTTTATGTCTATATACATTGGTAGAAAATATAACTAGGAGTAAATTTAACTGCATTTTAGCTCAACAAAGTTCATATAAAATGACATTTAAAACACAGTGCTTAGATCAATCTTTTTAAATCAATGTATAAAAGTACTGACATTGCTTCAATATTTAAATCTCTCAGTAACAGTATAAAATATCTTATGCCTTAATTTCTTTCTGGTGAGAGATAGATTTTGGGGAGATTAATTCTAAGTTCCTGTCTTATTGATTAAAAAGGAATGAAATATTACAAGCATAGAAAGAACTCCCTTAATTATAAGAAATTTAGAGTGAACTATGTAGTAGCTTGGTCATGCACTGTTAGTCCCTGGGATTTTAGAGATTTCTGAATTTTAAGATTTTAAAATATGTCCTTTGTACTCAAAGACTCCTGAAATGTGCCATCATTCTGTTTTTAGAGACCTTATAGCTGCTTCCACTATTCCTATTATTCTTACTGTTTTATGTATTGATCTGACTTGTAACCTTTTGCTTGAAAAATAGATATAAGAATTCCACTACTAATATTGTAAGACATGCACTTAAGTGATAGAACAGGAGATAAGGCACGTGCTTGATATGTGGCCACTCTGTTTCAATCCTTAGCATTGCATACACTTGCCCAATCACCACCAGAAGTGAAACCTGAGCACAGAGCTGGGAGTAAGCCCTGAGCACAGCTGAATAGATCCCAATCCAACTTTCACTTCCCCAAAATAGTGATATAAAACAAGACTCCAAGATTATTGCATGCCCTCATTTTTATTTTGGGGAAGGAGAACAACTATTATGTCCAGGGGTAACTCCTGGTTCTGCACTTGGAATCACTCACAGTGATACTGGGGGAGTCATATGGGATGCTGCGGACCAAACCTGGACTGACTACATACAAGGCAAGTGGCCTATGTGATTTAATGTTCTCGGTTCAATGTGAAATTTATCATTAAGTGTTAGAAATTGTGAAATTACATTAATTTTTTGTGGTTGGTTTGGGGTTACACCTGGCAGTGCTCAGGGATTACTCCTGGCTTTGTGCTTAGGGATAACTCCTGGCTGGGTTTAGGGGATTGTATGTTGTGCTGAGGATGACCAAATATTGCTTAGCTGTGTGCCCTGCCTGCTTTACTACCAATCTGGCCCCCTAAAAATGAAATTATAAACCCAGAGTTTATCATCGCTACTTTCTACACAATTTTTTGTGAGTTTCAGACACTACTGATGACAAATTTCACATTTATACCATATCACCACAAATAGTCCATTTGGACAGAGTTCTAGATCTAATGAGTACACTGGTGGTTTCTCTCACAAATCTTCACATTTAATTAAAGAGTAAAACATATGTACAAGCTCAAATGTATGCACACACATATATATAAACACACACATATATATGTGTGTATATGTCTGTATGACCAATAATTTACCAGTTTTAATTTCTTGACAGTTTTTAAAGAAAAATACCATATATTATATAATGATTACTTACTATGTGTCAAGCATCATATATTGCATTGACTTCTATTGCACTATCTTCCAATTTTCATACCAAAGAAGAATCATCATAATCTACATGATATAGATGAACAAAGTGGCATTCAGAGACATTAAGAAGTTGCACATCACTCCTATACTGACAGGTTTATTTCAATTTCAATTGTTTTCTTTAGTAACCTTACCTTATTCATTTTTTAAATTTTTTTATTATACCACCTTGAGATATGCAGGTACGAAAATGTTCATGATTGGGTTTCAGTCATACAGTGTTCCAGCACCCATCCCTCCACCAGTGCCCATTTCCCACCACCAATGACCCCACTTCCCTCCCCCCTCCCCAATCCCCAGTCTCCCTCTATGGTAGGCACTTTGCCTCCTTCCTCTCTCTCTCCTCTCTCTCTTCCTTCTCTTACACATTGTGGCTTGTAACACATGCAAGAGGTTAGCCTCTATATCCCTTTGCCTAATTCAATGCTCAGTTCTAAGCTGGTATTATCATTTCCAACAATTATTAGTACACTGTTCCTTTATCTGTCTTATCACCCCTCTGACTCCCATACTTACAATATATTCCACCCACTGACATGACCTCCTGATCCATGTTTTGCCTGTCCTTGGATATTGGTATCATACTTTTTTTTTATATCCCACAAATAAATGCAGTCATTCTATACCTGTCTTTTCCTTCTGGCTAATTTCACTCTTGGCCTATTGTCCGTCATCTACAAGCTGTTTACACGAGTCATCCTGAACAGGATTTGCAGAACACTTAGATGAAGGACAACCATGCGAGAAAGCTGGCTTCCGGAAAGGATTCAGCACAAATGACCATATCCACACAGTAACCAAACTCATTGAGATTTGTAGGGATTACAAGATGCTGCTCTGTCTCACGTTCATTGATTTTCAGAAAGCCTTTGATTCTGTGGAGACTGAAGCAGTCATCAAAGCCCTAGCCAAACAGGGTGTTCAAACCCAATACATCAAGATCCTTCGTGAGCTGTATTACGGATTCACCACCAGGATCTCACCATTCTACAAAGTGATCATTGATGTCAAAAGAGGGGTTCGACAGAGTGATACCATTTCACCAAAACTCTTCGGCACCACCCTCGAGAAAATCATGCGACAATTAGAATGGGAAGGAATGGGAGTGAAGATAGATGGTCTGCAACTGCACCACCTCTGCTTCGCTGATGACATCGTTCTAATAACACCAAACATTTGCCAAGCGACACAAATGCTGGCTGACTTCGACCGAGAATGTGGAAAAATAGGTCTACAGCTGAATCTGAAGGAAACTATGTTCATGAAAAATGAACTAGTTCCTGAGGCCCCAATCACTCTCAATGAAACAAGCATTCTGAATGTAGTAGTTATGTGTACCTAGGTTGAGAAGTCTACATGATGAACGACCTATAACCTGAGCTGCGTAGGAAGAGAGGCATGGAATGCCTTCAAAGGCATCAAAGAAATAGCTAAAAGGACAAAGAATCTCTCCGGCTCCGGGCACATCTCTTTGATCTCCACCATTCTCCCTGCATTAACAGACGCCTCAGAGACCTGGGCCTTAAGAAAGCAGGATGAGAATGCTATTCGGTCTCCCAGAGAGGAATGGAAAGAGCTAAGCTTGGAATATCACGCCTCACTCAAGTGAGAGAAGGAATCCGGAGTTCCAACCTCTGTCGGTATTCCAGAACCAGGGACACTGTCTCGTTTGCCAAGGCATTGAAAATCAGATGGGCTAAACCTTATTCATTTTTATGTAGCATCTAGCATTTATCAAAGTCTGGCTTGGAGCAACAAAGAAGGCCCAAGAATGATTGATGAGTGTATTAGCCCCCAAAGATTTTTGCGTTCTCCTAATGACTAGATTTAAGTTCCTTTCTAACATCATACAGAAAGGATAGCATGTACATTTCTAAACTCTCCAATTGTTGTTTG
>JAJIBD010034666.1:0-17339 GCA_021461705.1 Cryptotis parvus
ATATTAACTTTCTGACCCTTAGAGCTAAAGCTTAACAGTTATTTTAAAGTATATTAGCTATAAGATATACTTATATCTTATACAAAAAACATTTCTTAAGTAAAAAGTGTCAAAATCAAAACTGTGATTTTATTTTTCCCATGTCAACAGGAAATAATTTAAATTTAAAAATCCATAAATAACACTTATCCTAGAAATGTTTGAAGTCCTGTGCTAAGGTCTTCATTTTTGTTGTTTGGAGGCCACACAACATTTTTTGTTGTTTGGGGCAGAGCTTCTCCCTTGCTCTCCCTGTGCCCAGCTGCTTGTGAGGTGCCTAGGAGGCATGGCGGGTTCTAGCCCTGGCCTGCCACCCCCACAGAGCCTCACAACAAGCCAGACCACCCTCCCCTACTCCATGGGGCCTGCCATTTTCCACATCTGGACTTCTCTCTCGTCACAACTCCACCCAGCAAACCAGACTATCACAGCCTGGATCATCGACAGCTACCATGCAGCAGTTTCTTTTCAATCCGGCCCAGGTATGCTGAACCAGAGACTCTCAGACATGGGGCAGAGCTGCTCCTTGCTCTCCTGTACCCAGCTGCTCGTCCGGCACCCAGGGAGGCACGGGCGGGTTCTAGCCCTGGCCTGCCACCCAGCAGAGCCTCACAACAAGCCAGACCACCCTCCCCTACTCCATGGGGCCCGCCATTTTCCACATCCGGACTTCCCTCTCGTCACACTCCACCCAGCAGACCAGACTATCACAGCCCGGCTCGTGGCCGTTAGCAGCCACGCGGTTCATCTATAACTGCTTTATTAGAGGTGACTACAACAGTATGCCCCACCCGCACGGCAAGCCTCACTAAGCTGCTCGTGTAGTATTTGATATGCCAAATACCAGTGACATTTATATTAGGTCATTCCCATGACCTAATATAATAGTTTGAGCTCTTTATATTCCTGGAGCAAGCGGATGCCTTTGGGTTCTACTAGCATGAGACAGGACATATGGAGATATTACTGGTGCCTGCTCTAGCAAACAGATGATTAACAGGAAGATAGTGATAGTGATAGCTATAAGATAGGTTTCTGTTTATAAGTACCAAGAAAAAATGTGTTTTTATTTGTCATCACAGTCTATCAAAGGACTAAAGAATAAAGACAGAACACCAGTTCAAAGCCTGTCTTCTGGCAAAGGAGACCAATTTAATAAGCTCTTAATTAGGCTAGCAATTCAGATTTGAGAATAACCATCATTATTTGCATCTATTTTTACTGTGCCAGTAGGCATTCCTTTTATTACATGTGACAAAAACACAATCCTGACTAACTAAAAGAAAATAAGGAAAACAGGGGCCGGAGCGATGGCCCAGCCCGGGTAGGGGCGTTTGCCTTGCACATAGCCGGCCCATGCGCGCCAGTTCGATCCCGGCATCCCATATGGTCCCCGAGCACCGCCAGGAGTAATTCCTGAGTGCAGAGCCAGGAGTAACCCCTGAGCATTGCCGGTGTGACCTAAAAGCAAAAAAAAAAAGAAACGAAAATAAGGAAAACTAAAGCAACTTGGTTTTACTAGAAAAACTATTAAGCTATTGCCAGACCTTAGCCTCTAGTCTATATCTTTTCATGGTTTGATATCAGTCTTTCTGCAATTGTCCTCATTGCATATGGGATAGCAATTAATCAAAAATTAAAAAATAATTGACAAAAACATAAAACAGAAAATGTTCCCAAGATAATGAAAGAAAATAGTTCCTATTATTTGTCAGGCAAATATTAAACCTTTTGTCAGTATATAAAAAATTTTCCACAATATGGCCAGTTAGCTTTGAAATTTTAAGGTCAAAATATCAGAGTATAAATGAAGAGAAAAGGCTTGAGTCTATACTTGAGTACCTTCTAGATATATGATATAGATATTAATAAAAGTAACTTAGATTTGCTTCCCCTCATATTGTTTTCTAAAGTAGTTTTAGAATGGGATGCCAGGGATTGAACCCAGCTTTGCCACAAGCAAGGCAAGGGACCCACCCACTGTACTATCATTCCAGACCCCAGAGTTGTTTTTAATGTGTGCTTAGATTCTAAGTCAGTTTGCAGTTTTCCTCAAAACTTCTTGTAGTGTTGATTTTTTACAAGTTTCCATTGTACAGAGAGTAAAGAACCAGAAATATTTACCTCAAAAAATACATGCTAAGCTTCAAGACAAAGACTGAGAATGAATTCCAAACCCTGACTCTAGGAAATCAGCTTTAGATACACACCCACACTTTCTGGGGAGAAAGCGAGTATTTCTTGGGGAAAAATTCAAAATCCCATTTGGTATGGCATGGTATGAAACAACTTAGGACTTTTGATCTTTGTTTGGGGGGGTAAATTTTGCTCAAAAAAGTGGTCTGAAGCTGAGGGTAACCCCAGGAAAGATCATGGCTTTGGAGGTGGGGTAGGGATGGGGGGTAATAACGGCTTGGAGAAATATTTAGCTGGAATTAGTATTAGTCTTTAGTACAGAGATATGCCATCTCAGAAACCCTTCTCTACCCTATAAAGAGGCATTTCCAGGCAGATCTTGGCTCAAGACATTGCATCTAAAAGGGCCTAGGTGAGGTGCTGGGGAGGAAATTACCTAAGGGCATTTGACCCTTCCTGCTTCCCATTATAGTGGGATGTCTGAGTTGCAGGGGTATAAAACAAGCCTGCTTCCTCTCTCTCCTCTCTCTCTCTCTCTTTGGGCTCTCCGTTTTGGGCTCTCTCTTTGTGAGCTTGCACTCTTCTTGGGGGTCTTTGTCTCCTCTTTACAGGGCCTTAACTACGTGGTGGTCGCCATCTTGGCCTACACGTGGCTGGGGTTCCAGCCAGGAATCCTAAGCACGGGGTTTTATCTATTGTTGATTTGTATGCCTGAACCTGTGATAAGTAAAGCCTTTTTTAAACTGCGCCAGTTTCTGAATCTTCATCCATTCCCCGCCCGGCTTTGGAGGTAAAAGGAACTTGCCTCCTGGCATTGTTGGGGACCCGGTGGTGTTCCCCGACAATAGATTATCCGACTCACTGTATCACTGTCTTCCCGTTCATCATCGATTTGCTCAAGCGGGCCCCAGTAGCATCTCCATATGTCCTGTCTCATACTAGTAGAGCCCAAGACATCTGCTTGCTCCAGGAACATAAAGAGCCTCAATCCATTCAGGAATGAGATCTATAATTGTTACTGGTATTTGGCATATATATCAAATACAACACGGGTAGCTTGCCAGGCTCTGCCGTGCAGGTAGCATACTCTTGTAGGCATCTCTTAGTCCAGCATTTATTGATGAACTGCTTGCGGTCGCTGATAGGCTGGTTTGCTGGGTGGAGGTCTGACAAGAGAGAAGTCCGGATGTGGAAAATGGAGGCCCTCATGGAGTGGGGGTGTCGTCTGGCTTGTTGCGAGGCTCTGCTGGGATGGTGGGCCAGGGTTAGAACCCACCATCCCTCCCGGGCGCCTCGTGAGCGGCTGGTCACAGGGAGAGCCAGTTGCAGCTCTGCCCCCATGTCTGCGAGGGTCTCTGGACCGGCATACCTGAGTCGGATTTAAGAAAGACTGCTGCAGGGTGGAACTCGATGAGCCGGGCGCTGATAGGCTGGTCTGCTGGGTGGAGGTCTGATGAGAGAGAAGTCCGGATGTGGAAAATGGAGGCCCTCATGGAGTGGGGGGTCGTCTGGCTTGTTCGCGAGGCTCTGCTGGGATGGTGGGCCAGGCTAGAACCCACCATCCCTCCTAAGTACCTTGTGAGCAGCTGGTCCTAGGGAGAGCCAGTTGCAGCTCTGCCCCATGACTGCAGTCTCTGGACCAGTATCTGAGCCAGATTTAAGAAAGACTGCTGCAGGGTGGAACTCGATGAGCCGGGCGCTGATAGGCTGGTCTGCTGGGTGGAGGTCTGTGAGAGAGAAGTCCGGATGTGGAAAATGGAGTATATGACTAGGGTATATGACTATTTTTAGAAAAATTATATGGCCACTTCACTTTGGAATTTTAAGGTCAAAATATCAGAGTATAAAACTTACCACTATGGTTTCAAAAGACAAGAAAGTCCATATACCAACAGTCCTCATGTGGGCCACAGCTACCATACCACACCACCACCACACCACCACACCATACCATACTAACCATATCGTACCATGCCATACAAAATCTTGGTTGTGACTATATAAGAATTTGCTGTACAGTATATACAGATATAGATAAAGATCTATATATATCCATATATATAGACATATCTATATATATATATCTATATCTATAGATATATGGATTATATAGATATAGATATAGATATCTATATATGTATCTATATATATCTATATATATATAAACATAATATGCACTGGAAGTTTACCCAAAGAAAGGAGCTGTGCTCATTTTCTCCTAATAGAATGAAAGTTGAAAAGTTACCAAAGTTAAAGAAGATCTGATATTTCCATCTTGTAGTTTAGGGACTTTTCTGTCGGGGTCTTGGCAGAAATGATATGTCAACTAGTTTAATTAAAGATAGTTCAGTAAAGAGAGTTCAGTAAATTTATAAGTTTATAAATATGAATCAGTCGAGAGAGACATTAAGGGGCCATGCAGCACACAGGGATTTGCAATGTGGGAGGAAGTTGGTTGGGAAGGATAAAGTTGGTCCTTCAGGCTGAAGTGATAGTCCAGTGGGTAGAGCTGATCTGGGTTTGATCTCTGGGAAGACTTATGCACCCTAAGTACCTCCGTTGTTGATTCTTTAGGAGTAAGTCTTAAGCTCAGCCAGCTATGACCCAAAAGAAAGCAAAAAGTGTGGGTTCTTGTTTTGTCCAGTCCAACACAAGCCCACCCTCCAGATATCCCACACACTGAAGCTCCTCTTCCTGACCATATCTCCCAGATTAATTATTTTGCTCTAAACAGGATGTAGCCCAAAAGTATGGAACAATGGCATACCTTTATACGTGCAAAAAAGTTGATATTGACCCCATCTGTTGGCAGTACTAACCCAGTAGGCATAGATTTTGAGGAAAATAGAAATGAGTTGTGCATGAACATAAACTCATATCAGCCAGCAATGCACAAGCTCAAAAGCTGAGGAAAACACCCATAACACCTCTGTCATTTGAGGGAGCATCCAGGTCTTGAAAGGGAAAACAACGCTACTGGAAGATGGTTTTAAAACTTACTGTCGTCAGCATGACAGTGCTCTCTCCCCTCTTAGAGAACTCACTTGATCTAGTATGGATGTTCAGTCTGTGATAATCTAGACGACCTACCTGAGACATTGTCATGCATTTCTCTGTGTTCCACCTGAGCTGTTCCTTGATCAGATCTTCTGGCAAGATTGAACAAGAACCTGAAGAACCTCCTCTTCCCCTGCAGTCTCCGCAGCACAGCCATCAAATGGCTTAAATGTAAGGACTAGACTCTGAGAACCTAGAAGGATTACTGGTCATCCAAGGGGGGCCGTTAATGACATGTGTGTGTCCTTACACTATGTCAGCAACTCATTGCTGACATGAGTTTATGTTCATTTTCAGAGACTGCAGCAGAAAAAATATAGGGTGGAAGCAGAGAATATATTTATCACTATACCTCATACTCCTTGAGTAAGTATAAGACTGAACATACACCTTCTCTGTCTTCCATTACCTTCTCTGATTGATCCTTTTTGATAAACTTAAATAATAGCCATATAGTAAAGGCATCTGGTGATTGTGTATAAAAATCACCTTTGAAAAGCAGGAAGAATGAAAAGAATATAGAGAGGGCCACACAGGCACCCTAGAGGCTGGAGCATCCTTTACTTACAGGAGACCCAAGTTAGTACTACATGATCCCTGGTATACTGCTAGTAGAGACTCCTCAAGCCCCATCAAGTAGTAGCCTATAAAACCAAAACAAACAAAAACCAGAATAAAGCAAAACAAGATAAATCAAAATTTGGGGAAAAGAAGCATTTTAGTCTTTTTGCCCTTCATATTCTCTTCTTCTCATTCTTTCAATTAGATATGTTTTATATAGCTGCAGAGTGCAGTGTAAAGGAACGCAAACTCCTAAAGTGTTCATTGCTCTCTTATCACTTGTAACTTGTATAACTTGTCTTCCCATTGTTCATGTATTTGCTCGAGCAGGCACCAGTAACATCTCCATATGTCCTGTTACATGCTAGTGTTGCCCAAGGGCATCTGCTTGCTCCAGGAACATAAAGAGACTCAAACCATTCCATCAGGTCATGGGGATGAGGTCTATAATTGTTACTGGTATTTGTCATATCAAATATGACACGGGTAGCTGCCAGGCTCTGGCATGCGGGTGGGGTACTCTTGTAGTCACCTCTCATCTTGTTTATTTATTAATGAACTGCAGCCGTGCGAGCTGAACTTATGATCCAGCTCTTCTGCTGGGTGGAGCTCTGACGAGTTGGGAGTCTGGATGTGTAAAATGGCGGCCCCTCTGGCTTCTTGTGAGGCCTGCTGGGATGGCGGGCTAGGGCTATAACTTGCCTTCCCTCCTGTGCTCCTCGTGATCAAATCTAGGCACAGGTAGAGCGAGGTAGCAGTTCTGCCCTGTGTGTAGTCTCTGTATCAGGCATACCTGGGCTGGCCTTGAAAAAAAGATTGCTTTAGGGTGGGACTCTGACTCTGATGACTCTTACATATGTCACCATAATTTATTACCACTGTATAATAATTATCAGTATAAAAATATTATCCATCTCATCAACCAGTAAACACTTAAAACTAAAAATCCCATTCTGGAATATTATTCTTGTCTTTAACCCAGCTACCAATAATATTGTTTTGCAGAATTCTATCCAGTAAATATGTTTTCCATTCCAAACTCTCACTATCACTATCACTATCTTCCCATTCATCATCTATTTGCTAGAGCAGGCACCAGTAATATCTCCATATGTCCTGTCTCATGCTAGTAGAACCCAAAACAATCTACTTGCTCCGGGAACATAAGAACTCAAACCATTATATTAGGTCATGGGAATGACCTAATATAAATGTTACTGTAGTTGGCATATCAAATACGACAAGAGTAGCTTGCCAGGCTTGCCGTGCAGTTGGCATACCCTTGTAGTCACCTCTAAATAAAAGCAATTATTGATGAACCCGGGGCTGCTAACGGCTGAGCCGGGCTGTGATAGTCTGGTCTGCTGGGTGGAGTTGTGACGAGAGGGAAGTCCAGATGTGGAAAATGGCGGCCCTCATGGAGTGGGGGACCTCTGGCTTGTTGTGAGGCTCTGCTGCGGTGGCATAACCTTTGTTTGTACCTGCAATAGGGTGTGGCACTACACTCTGTTTAGAGTTCCTTGTTGACATGAGTCTCCGGTTGCATTACTTTGGTGTATATAGGTGACTGACTTGAGGCCCCTTCACTTTGGGCCTTTTCACTTTTGGCTTTGCAGCTAAATGAAGTTTATGAATAATGAGTTAGTGATGTGGGAGAACTAATTAAACTAATAAAGAATGATAAGATGCTTGGATATTAGTGACAAAATACAGCATTAGGATCAGAATGATAGATCACTGGGTAAGGATTTTGCTTGGCATGTAGTCAATATTGATCCAACATAGGTTTTATCACCAGCACACATATGGTTTCCTAAGCCTCACCAGGACTAATCCTGAGGATTTCCAGGTATGGTTCCTCCAAAGACTAGAAATTGAACTCACATTTGACCCAGCCATACCACTCCTGGGAATCTACTCTGGAAACCAAAAATACGCCAGCGGAAACACCATCCCTACTTTTATGTTCATAGCAGCATTATTCACAATAGCCAGAATCTGGAAGCAACCAGAGTGCCCGAAAATCGATGACTGGATAAAGAAGCTTTGGTACATCTACACAATGGAATACTATGCAGCTGTTAGAAAAAATGAAGTTATAAAATTTGCCTATAAATGGATGGACATGGGAGAAGATTATGTTGAGCGAAATTAGCCAGAAGGAGAGAGACAGATACAGAATGACTGCATTTATTTGCATGGCATAAATATATATGTACGTATTATGATACCAATATCCAAGGTCAAGTGAAGCATATATCGGGGCGGTCTTGTCAAAGGTGGAAATTATCACAAACGTGTAGGAGTCAGAGTTTAGGAGAGACAGAAAATGGAACAGGGTGCTAATAATTGTCGAGGTACTAATGCCAACCTAGAACTGAGCATGAAATAGAGGCAAAAGGATTCACATGACAACCTTTTAATGTATGTTCTGTAATCCATAGTCTAGAAGGGAAGGAAAAGAAAGAGAGAGAAAGGCAAAGAAATAAAGAACCTTGCCATGGAGCAGGGCTGGGTTGGGAAGGGAGGGAACCGGGGATGTTGTTAGTGGGAGATGGGCACTGGTGGAGGGACCGGGTGCTGAAACACAGCTACGACCAAAACCCAAACATGAACTTTTTAATTGTATATCTTTTTATTTGTATATCTCACTGTGGTATAATAAAATACTTAAAAAAAACCAAACAAATAATATACATGCATATATAACATTAATACCAATATATCTGGATGGATGAAGGGAAGAAACTTTGACACAACAAAGATATGGCGGGGGAAGCTTTTATAAATACTAAGTTTTAGGGACCCAGAGACAGAACAATAGGCACATCGTTAGCATGCAGGGAGAACCAGGCTTGATTCCTGGCATCACACGGTCCCTTGAGTACTGCTGGGATTAATCTTGGACAGCACAAAGTTGAGAGTAGCCCGCAGCATGACAGAATGTGGTTCTCAAAATAAAGACTAAATTATAAGTAGATAGATTAAGCACTGGCAAAGTAATAAGATACAGAGTGACTGGGGGGGTGGGGAGGGTGAGAAATACCCAGCTGCTATTGCTTCCTGCCTTCTGTCTATGCATTCATGTCTTTGGGCCAAAGTCAGTTAGAAGCAGGACTCAAGAAAGCCTGTTTGTTACATCTTTATAAAATGTGTCCACACAAGATACAAAACAATAGAGGATGAATTGAGACTGTCATGCGCAGGAGACAGCACTGATGGTAGCATGGATCCTCTAAGTTAAATTTGAATCAGTGATGTTTTCCAATAGAAAGTTGAAAATGTTAATAATGACTTGGATGAGAAAAATGTATCGCATTAGTAGCAATCATATGGTGCCAAGGATCCCTGATGAGGTTGTTCAGTCACTTTCCTTTTTTAGTATTTATGTGCTTGATATACTACTTGCTAAGACTCCATAATGAAAACAAAAATGAGTAAAAATGTTATTGTATGTTTATTTGGCCATTGAAACACCTTTCACAAGTTCCTCCTATAGAGCTGACATGATGAAAAGCATTTCAAACTGTATTTTTTGGATTATCTGATGGAACGACATTTAGCATTCCTCTCACAGCAGAGGGGAACAAAATGTTGAAGGAAAAAGAAATCAAGGAATAAGGCAGGTATTATCCAAAATCAATCAAAGTATTCAGAATTGCACAAGAGAAAATCTTATTTGGTTTCTCTGCGACAAATCTATGCCTCTTCGGTAATGTCACCACAAAAAATCAGAGCGATTGCTTTGCTCCGGCCGAAACATACCATCCGCGGCACAGTATGCTCTGTGTACTTTCGCCCAAAAACTTTGCTAACGCCTGCTGATTTACCTGTAATACATTTCCAGAAACTGTTGGCGTCAAAATGACTTAAATATATTTTAGTTTCACACTTCGAGTCTGCACAATTAGCAGTGTTTGCAGAGCCAGCTGTGAGCCCAGGAGAGGGTTTAATTTTAATTACAGCAGTCCAGTTAACAAACCAACACAAAAAAGCAAAAACCGAGCCATGATTTGCTGAGGTGTTAGTTTCCAATTTGTTTCAGAGAAGTAGCACTTTATCACTATTATTGGGAATTGCTCAAAGAACTAGCTCCTGGAATTATATCTAGAGTGACGAATACATTATGGTTGACATCATAATAAGTATTGTGATCATTGCCAGGATACTTTGGGGACCTTACACACTCTCACTTAACTCCTGTGCAGTATCCTTCCACATGTATTTTCAAATATTAAGGCAAACATTAAGATATTTGAAAATAATAAGTCGCCTGAGTACTAGAACAAAAGAAAAAAATAAGAGAAGCAATTTTCAATAAATAAAATCCTATATATTTACATCCTATATGTACTTATCTATAAATGCTTATTTTTATATACATAAAATCTACAAATTTCCTATAAATAAAATAAGATATTCTCTTTTTTACAAATAGGTAATAAGTATATATTAATTCATATGGAAAATATATCTAATGTCAGAAGGCATGCCAGAGATAGTACTGTGATAGGTTTATTAATTTAAAGCTACTAAACCTGTTATGCAAATATTCTTAGAAATATTTTCAAAATTATATCTTCCTGAAATATTGGTCAAGAATGAGTCTAAATATCTTTTCAAATCATTACAAGGATATTAAAGTCAGCTAAGTAATAATAAATTAAAATTGTCTCTAAGTACTATTATAAGAATTAAAACAAATATCAATCATATTCATTATCCTTTTTTCAAATTAATCACAGCTTCAGCTGGAATGAAAGAAATGTAAAACCACAAAATGAATTGAGATTAAAATAAATTCAAAGGTATCAGACTGAATTAAAATGAATGCAATTAAATATATTATGCATGAAAGTTACTCAAAATATTATTTATGGAAGTTATAGGAAATTTTTAAATATCAAAGTAAACATTTTTAATGAATTACATCCGAAAGCAAATATGTAAGACAAAAGTAAATAGTGCATCAGAGAAGAATCCAAGAATGACATCATCACATAAAAACACTGCTATGAATAGTAATTTGAAAATAAAGGTGGAAAATAGGTGTTAAAAAATTAAATGCTAAGACACTTATCTCCCAAAATACAAAAGATTCTAGATGTTGCCTTAGACCACAGCAGATGACTAGTGTTTGATCCCCAGACACCCCACATGGGGCCCATGAAATACCAGGACTGTCTTTAAGTGAAAGAGGCTGAGAATAAACCTAAACACAATAAGTGGTCCCAAAACAAACAAACAAACAAATAAAGCCCAAGCAAAATAGAATTACAAAATTTGGAAATTAGGAAGAGATAATATTCTTTGGCCTAAAGATATTTAAAGCACCAATGTCACCGAACATACTTTACGTCAATTAGAGGTTTCAAGATAAAAAGACAGAATTCTCATCATATTTAAATTTCAGATACAGAGGAAGCAAGCCAGAAAATGTCTCTGGGGTCTAAAATAATTGCCCAATGAGGCCAAAAACTCCAATCATCTTCAAATCCCTATGTTAACCTCCTGCAGGACAGGAAGAGAATCTGACAGCTTTTCTGTTAGTACCTCGAGTCAGAATCTGCCTCAGAGGTGCCAGGCAAGAAAATTAATAAATGAAATAAATAATTTCGAATATCATAAATATTTCAAAGATTGAACTAAAGTGCTTCATATGAAAGTTATCAATATAATTTTAATAAAATTCAAAATTTGACTAAGTAACTTTTATATTTTATCTTCTAAGTTTACCAAACCTACATGCAGTGGCTTCCATATAAAGTAGGAGTTTATCAAGTGAAGCAGGAAGCAGAAACATTTCTTTAAATTTGCATAAACAAAATTCTCTGAATTTGAATTAACCAGATGAAATCAGGCATAGGTGTTATACTTGTACGTTATCCGAGTATTGGAGTGAAAAAGTTCTGGCTTTTAAATACTCTACACTTAAAGTAGAAGTGTGAAGTAGGAACTTAAGAAAATATATGCTGTTAACCAGAAAATACAAAGACTTCCCAGGAACCAGAGAGAAATTACAGGGTTAGGCATTTGTCTTGTACTGGGCGTCCCTGCCACCCCACATGGTGCCCTGAGCCTATCAGGGTAGCCCCTGAGCTCAGAAAAAGTGAGCTCAAGCCTACTTATGTGCCTCAACTTCCCCTCCCTCCAAAGGTACTAGATTCCAGATTAAAGATATGGATTTCTAAGACAGATATACAAACAGACAGATGGACGGAAAGAAAGGATGGAACGGACAGGCGGGCGGGCAGCCAAATGGATAGATAGATAGAGATATATGTGAACATATATGAATAAAGATAATTGTGGCATGCTTCATTTCAGTCACTTGACCATCATTTCAGTCACTTGTCTTCTCATTGATGTTGATCACTTATCTTCCGTTGTTCGATTTTATCAAGCCCGGGCACCAGCAGCGTCTCTATTCCTTGGCAATGAGGTCCATTATTGTTTACTGTTTTTCACCCCTATCACTGTCTTCCTGTTTATCATCCATCTGCTAAAGCAGAGCTCCAATAATATCTCCCCATGTCCTGTCTCATGCTAAGCAGAACTCAAAGGCATTCGCTTGCTCAGGAACATAAAGAGCCTCAAACCATTATATTAGGTCATGAGAATGCACCTAATAATAAATAGTTACTAACATTTAGCATATCAATGCGACATGAGCAGCGCCAGGCTTGCTGTCGGCGAAGGTGGCTTATCTTGTGGTCACCTCTAAATAAAACACTATATTGATGAACCGTGCGACCGCTGGCAGCCCACGCGAGCCAGGCTGTGATAGTCTGGTCTGCTGGGTGGAGTGTGGCGAGGAGGGAAGCCCGGATAGTGAAAATGGCGGCCCCATGGAGATAGAAAGTTCGTCACAGCGTGTTGTAGCCCTCTGTGGGTGACAGGCCAGGGGCTAGCAAGCACTGCCATGCCTCAAGTACTCATAAGTAACTGGGCACAGGGAGGAAGCAAGTAACGGCTCCGCCCCCATGTCTGGCGATCTCTGGTTCACCAACCTGGTGGATTGAAAAAAAAAGACTTGCTGCGGGTGGGTGTGATGATCCAGACTGTGATGGACTGGTCTGCTGGGTGGGTTGTGACAAGAAGGAATTCGGATGTGGGAAATGGCGGCCCCACCGCGGAGGAATTAAAATGGGAGGTCACCTGGCTTGTTGTGAGCTCTGCTGGGGTGGCAGTCCAGGGCCTAGAACCCGCCATGCCTACCGGGAGACTCACGAGAACGCTGGGCACAGGAGGCAAGTAGCAGATCTGCCTTGTCTAAGAAAGTCTCTGACCAGTTCCAGCATACCTGGGCGGATTAAAAATACTACTGCAGGGTGGGTGTAGAGATGATCTGGGCTGTGATAGTCTGGTCTGCTGGGTGGAGTTGTGACGAGAGGGATGGTTCTAACCGGGGTATATTGTTTAAAGGAGGAACCAAAAGCAGCCAAGGGAAAATCCTGTAAGATTGTTCAGTCCTACGGATTGGATCCATGGGAGTATGAGAGGATGTGCATGACCAGCTAACACCTGAGAAGTCGTAGTACGAATACTCTGACCTTACATAAGAGTCACAGAACCAAACTGTCTTCCTGCCCCATATCCCTACAAAGGTGACCTGTAGGGAGACGCAGCTCCAGGCAAGATGCAGATGCTCTGGACAGCCATGACTATGAGCCGTGGGCCCTCCGTGTACTACAACAAATAAAAAGCAGCATTGGGGGCTGGGCAATAGTACAGCAGGGAGGGCATTTGCCCTTTACACCGCGCAGCCGACCTGGGTTCAATTCCCCGGCATCCCATATGGTCCCCCAAGCATCTTCAGGAATGTCCTGAGTGCAGAGAAGTACCTAAGGGTATTTGACACTTACTGCTTCCCATAATGGTGGGAGGGTCTGAGTTACAGGGAGTATAAAACCAGCCTGCTTCCTTGCTTTCTCGCTCTCTTTTTGGGCTCTCTCTGCGCCTTGGGCTCTCTTTCTTGGCTTGCACTCTTCTTGGGAGTCTTGTCTTTGTCTCACCCAAAACAGGGCCTTAACACCACGTGGTACTGTAATCTTAGCCTACACGTGGCTGGGGTTTTGCCAGGAATCCCTAAGCACAGGGTTTTTCTATTGCTGATTTGTACTGAACCTGTGATAAGTAAAGCCTTTTAAAACTGCATCGGATTCCTGAGTCTTCATCCATTCCCCACACCGGCTTGGAGGTAGAAGGAATTCACTTCCCAGTACTGTTGGGGAACCAGCGGCCAGCTTCCCCAAAATGACTCAAAAGTGGCCCAAAAAAGAATATTCCACCTCGCGCCCAGGATTATGCATAGTTCTTTATTTTTTTTTGCACACACACTGCCCCACACTGGATTCTTTATTATTTTTAGGGGAGGTCACGTAGTAGCAATGCTCAGGGGTTACTCTGCCTCTGCACTCAGGAATTATTCCTGGCTGTGCTAAGGGACCATATAAGGATGCCGGGAGATTGAACCCAGGTTGTTTTTTTGAAATGCAAATGCCCTACCCACTATACTACCACTTCGTCCCCCCTGCATAGTTCTTCAAATTAGATGTTTTTCTTTAGCAAATGTTAACAATGCTGCTTTTTTTCTTTTTGGGTCACCCCCAGTTACTGTTTTTGGCATAGTAGATACACCACAGGTAGCTTTCCAGGCTCTGCCATGACTGGGGTTCATCCCAGGGGGCTGATCATTTTCTATGTCAGACCATCAACCATCCAACATCAGGCCCACAGGGCAGGGCTCTGGGTAATGGACAAACTAACTCTCCCTTGTTACCACCTGCTGATACAGCCAGGCACCACAGCCACACCTACAACACCTTGAGGAGACAGAGCGACTTCTTAAAAACTCCCTCTTTATAAATGAGTGTAAGACAAGTTGTAATATTTTAGAAAATAATATCTCTACCCCACACAAAATGTGAACAAAATTTATGCATGCAAAGATTAAATTCTAGATGAAAGTATGTAACACATTTAAAGATTTAAGATAAGAAAGCATTCTTAATGAAGAAAATTTGTGTGGATTTGTCTTCATGATATGGAATAAGATAAAGATATCAAAATGATATCTTTCCTTCCTCTGACAGATGGCACTGATTTAAATTTGCTTATCCAAACTCTACTATTGCATAAACCAAACTCTACTCTTGTTGCTGCTTTCTGTAGTACACTCACAGTCAAAACTGTACCACAAATGTAGTGAACTAAAACAACCTAATTTGTTATCTCATAATTACTGTGAGCTCAGCAGCAACCAGTGTAGCCCTAGGTAAATGTTCTGCAGGATCACAGAAAGTGCTCTCCAGAGTCTTGGACAGACTGTATTCCTTTATGGGGCTCAAGGTCGCTTTTCCTACCCAGCTCATGTGGTTGTTGGCCAAATTTAATACCTTGGTTTTATAAGATCAAGATTCTCATTTTTGCTAGTTTTTGAGCTTCTGCTAAAACTGATCTCAAGGTCCATATCCACTTACACTCTCAGGACTTCTGATAACATGGTGCCTTACTTCTTTAAAGGCCATCAGAAAAACCCCTCTTTAACTCTAGACCCTCTTCAAAGCATTTACTATGTGCAGAGAGACAGCTCTCAGGGTTAGGAGCTTGCCTTACATGTTACTGAGCCTAGTTTTGATCCAACAGCATCATTTATGGTTGCTAACTACTGCCCCAATAGTGATCCCCAGGCAGCCAGGACTAAGCCTGAGCAAGCCACAGGTGTGGCCCCCAAATAAAGAACAATTAAAACAAATAAAAAATTTTCTTACTTTAAGCAGGCTTACCCAAAATAATGTCCTTTACTATTCTAAAACTCTTTCCTTGGGGATTTTAATTACTTCTTTAAAATTCCTTGAATTTCATTTTTATGATGCAGCCTGAAATGAATATGATCTCTGCAATCACATCAGATAAACATCAGAATAACAAGTCATGCCCACTTTCAAAAAAATATTAACTATGCAGAACTCTTCCACTAGGGCTGGGAATTTTTGTAATTTTACTTATAAAATTTCCAAATCTAGATAAACTTTCAGTGTCATTTATTCTTCCCACACAATACAACTTACATTCTGTCTTACAGCTTTTCTAAAAATTATTTTAGCATACTTAGAATCAGAAACCTCCTTATATAATTGTATTCAGAAGTGAGCATGAAGTTCCCAGATATAATATTATATAGAGATTTCCTGATGATCTGCCCTATCCCACCTATAAAACTAATTACAAGATCCTGACCCCTAATGGAGAATGTGGAATGGGAGACAAGTAGAAAAATCGTAACTAAGAACATTCTATTTCAAAAGGAAAAAATGGGAAGATAGCAAAGAGTCACTGGTCCATGGCAGTTTTGAAATCAATCCATCAGGTCTGTGATCAGGTTTCAAATCCTGGGCATAATTCTCCCATGGCTTTCAGTTTCACCCAAGGGGTTCTTGGTTCTGCTCACTGAGTCTTCATTCTTTTTTGAAAGATTCTTTCAAGTTGAGTAGTTTTTAATGGAACTACTTCTTTACAGTAGAATCGTAGAGATTCTGACCCGAGTCTCCTTTGTATCGTATTCTCAGCTCAATTAGTCCAAGCCAGCAGCATTTTTGCTGAAACAATTTTCCAGGGAACTAAGGATCTAGACAAATTTCATTGTGATTCATCATTAAACAAGAAAAAAGTCATTTAAGAATGTATTTCCTCCTTCTGAGAGAAACAGAGAAAAAAGAGAGAGAGAGAAACATGCTGCCATTTTTCGGCTAGGGGTGGGATGGAAGGAAACTGAGTTATTGGTAACTGAAAGCATTCACTGCAATGGGATAGGGTTGGAACATTGTATGATTGAAACCAGTCATGAACAACTTTGTGGTACCTTATGGTCAGTTAATAAAAAGAAAAAGCAACAAAATGAGGAAACAAGAATGTAAAGCAATTGAAAAAATTCTTTCTCTGCATTTAGCTGCCTCTTCCTCACTGCTGAGGTAGTTGAAATTAAACGCTCTTCAATTTTCTAGAGATCATCTGTTCTGATTAGGAGTGAATTTGGGAGACTCACACTTAATTTCAATTAAAGCTAACTGTGAAACTTTAACATATTCGGACCCAATCATCCCAAGGTTTTAAAGTAAGTTTATTCAGGCATGCACTCAGCCTTTTCTTAATGTTGTGTTCAGATGAGATTTCTGATTTTACTATGTTTCACCATCCAGGAAAAGCTTTGAGCGACCCCCAATAATTTTCTGTCTCTAGAGGCTTTTCTTGAACTATTTCCTCAATTGAGTCTCTTCATATTTTCGAAAGCAGCATGAATAAACCAGATACTTTTCCTTCAATACTTGTGTGGAAATATTTTTTCTTAACTATAAAACAAATTCATTGTTTTGAAGTAATTCATTTACCAAAAATTGTAATTCCATGTAACTGCAGAAAGAATATTATATATGTATATATATATGTATATATATATATATATATTTCATTAAATATCGAAGTTCCCTCTGTTTCTTGTTTTTCTGCATGTTTCTCTCTTTTCTCTAAACTCTCTTTGGGCCAAT